>JAGDQP010003087.1:0-32895 GCA_022664845.1 Lepisma saccharinum
TATGAAGACTGCAATTTTTTTAATAGAGAGTCTTATAAAATAAGTGATGTCAGTATAAAAAAAAAACCTTCGTGGTAAAGAGAAGAGTGACGTAATAATTCTTCTCACAAAAGAAGTGATATCCATTTTGCGAGTTACTTTGTTTGTGTCACTATTGCGGAAGGATACTAAATCTCTTAATGTTATTAAAAAGTGTAAAAAAAAAAATTGCTACATACTCTCTTTTATACGCTATATGCGCTTCCCGATTGTCTTCTTTCTATTTGTTTCCTCAGCTGTTGTTTCGTGACGTCACGAGTTGACTTCCTTTTACCACAAACTCGTGTTCGTTCACGAGTTCGAATGCGTATTGTTGAGTTGAATGGTTTATTAACATTTGTCTTTGTATGGTTCTCAAAGTTATACAAATTGTTATGGAGGAAACCATTACTATGAGAATTGTGAATTATGTGTTCTTCACTATTTCATCGCTGTTCTATTTCGATTACTAACTGGTATTTGCTGTGGATACTACTTTGAGCTTGGATTTATTTGCCGGTAGTATAGGCGGCCATTTGCATGATCGAGGAAGGTAACGTTAGTATAGTCGAATTATCTACGGTTTTTGGATTGCCTTTGAGTCGATTTGACTTATATTTCTATTAGTATACATCCATAATATTGGGCGAATCCATACAACGAAGCATGGCCAACAGGACAAGTATTATGTAATATATTTTCTTTATTGTATATGTAGTTATAATTTGGTTGAGGAATCGTTTTTGATAAAATAAATGTTATTTGTTTTATTGAATATTTCTGGATATATGTTAACCTATTGTGCTATAGCAGCCGCAGTGAATTAACTAAGAATTTTCAACCTGGAAACACCCGGATTGATTGGTTCAACCCCCCGGAATTGTGGTTATGGTTGTCTGTTCTTTCATTTTCTATTATTTAAAATGTAAAAGGTTAGAAAGATTATTTGACACAAGTATCGGGAGACTGAATGAATCAAAGATCGCTTGATACGATCGTTTCTGGGTCTCATTGTACCGTGAGAAAAGGCTAAGGCCGCTACCAACCTTAAACTGAATTTTCTTCAGTCACAATTTTTTAGTTTCACGGTGGCTGTCTTATTGATCGTGATTGCATTAGCCATTCGTTATATGTATGGATTGTTTTAAATACAAAGTTCTGAAATCACTTTATGAGCAAATTTGATCGCGATCCATGGTGCAGTCGAGATACCCCGATTACATTATTGAATATCGGAAGGGGGAAGTTTTTGCTATAAAAGGAAACACTTCGGTCATAGTAACACAAAGAAAGTAACTCGCAAAATGGATATCACTTCTTTTGTGAGTAGAATTATTGCGTCACTCTTCTCTTTACCCCGAAGTTTTTTTTTATACTGATACAAATTACCAGTATACTGTATTGAAAGAAGTTTTCTGCTTGTCTTCCTAGAATGCACGTTGTCTTGTCTCTGACGTCATTAATAACAATTCGCGATGGCAAACATGGTCAGTTCTTGCGTTTAATCACAACATATAACGTGATCAATAGAGTGACCTTTCAGAATATTTATTATTGGAGGACATTCAGCAATTAGTAGTGGTTTAGCAATATATTTCCCTCAACACGCATATCACTCACTCCATTCTAGGGTGTTTCCTTTTCATAGTAACCGTTTACATACACCAGGAACAGCATAATCTAAAGGAAATAAGTAAAGATCTTTTTGTTCTTTAATCAGCGTCCTAGCAGAGTATTTACGACTCTTATTCTCTGAATTTAAATTGACAAAACGTTGTTGCAACAGAGATTCTTTCAGAGCCCTGTAGTCACCCAACAACTCCAACTTTGAAATTTTTTAAGGTTAAAAAGCGGTAGAATCCCACCAAAACTTCTTACAAACTCCAATTTTGACTTCAAATCCCCCCTAAAATGAAAATCCCGGCAGAATACCTGTGTTTTCAATGACCTTCAGCGGAAACTCAACAAAATACATCTTCTTTTAACAGACCCTTAAGAATATCTCTTCTTTTTAGATTGGTCTATCTATCTGTCTGTGTATGTGGCGGCTGGCCTCTGTCTATTAATTGATACTGATCAGAACTAAATGGTTCTAGGAGCTATTCGCGTTGACTAATCGAATGATGTAACAGAAATCGAACGAAGAAACAAAATCGAATGATGTAGCATAATCGAATGATGCGACATAATCTAATGATATAACATAATCGAATAATGTAACAGAATGGAATGATACGACATAATCGATAGTTGTGACATAATTGAATAATGCAACACAATCGAATGACATAACATGATCGAATAATGTTGGATAATCGAATGCACGGGCGTCGTTAGAGGGGGGACAGGTGGGGACGTGTCCCCCCCCCCAATAATTTTCTGTGTCATATCTAAGGTTGCGAACTTACCGGCATTTTACCGGTAGGGCCAAATAAATTGTTGAATTTCAAAATTTCGAAGATACGTCCTCTGTGTCCAACTCGGTTTCTGTATAGAAAATCCCAGACTGAGGAAGCTTTAAACAAATATGAAATCATACTGCTTATTTGCGTTCTACATGACACAGAAGAGACTGAATCATGTGGCAGTTTGTTACACTCATCAATACTTTTAGATAGTGTTGACAACAAAAAGGTTGCTGCGATTTTCGTTTCGAAAAATGAAAGAGGAAGGACACAGTGTGGTATTGGCCACTGAGAAATGAGATTGATAACTTCGAGCTGAGTGCCTTTTGATCTTTCGGTAAGTTAATTGGATCTATTCTATTGAATGTATGTTATTTTGAATTTTGATATGAAAAACATGATTTCATAAACCAGCCGAATTTGAAACATTGTTGTGGTAAGCCTTGAACAGATCCTATAATTTTATTTCGGGGAGGGTGAGTGACATTTTTTAGAATACAATTTTCTTAGAGTATTTTTTCTTACAATTCATTTTTGAAATATCTATATCGGGTGTCGGTGATAGGGAATATATCACCCACCCCCCTTTCCTGAGTTCGCCCCAGTGTTCTTGAATGCTTATGAATGAAAGTTTTTGCACTGTAGACTATAAGTTACTAATCATTACATTTCTTCTAGCATATTAAACCAAACCAAACCAAATTGTACAGTTAAAAAATAACTTGAGCATGTGAAATGTAGCATGCCCCCCTTCCCCAATATTTAGAAGCTAACGACGCCTATGATCAAATGGTATGGGATAATCGAATGATGGAATGATATAAGATAATGGAATATTGTAACAAAATCGAATGATACGGCATAATCGATAGATGTGACAAAATCGAATGATGCAACACAATCGAATGACATATAGCGTGATCGAATGATGCAACACAATCGAAAAATCGGTACATTAATCGAAAGTGTCATTCTTTTATAAACTTTAAGTCTGAACTTTAACGAATATAGACCACAGTAAATCTTACTTGCTACCTCTTTCCTACACTTCTTGTACAATTTTTCATATTCCCTGAAAGTGTTTGTTTCGGGTGCATAAGAAGTTTTATAAATGTGTACAAGAAGTGTAGGAAGTTTAACATTTTTCTGATCAGTAAAACTTTTACCCTTGTTATGTAGTTAGGGAAGATGGAGTTAGCGGCCAAGGCCTTCATTGAACTATCATCTCTGTATTTACCTGCTGAAACAGAGGACAACCTTGAAAACCTCAATCAGGATGACGCCAGCAGGTAAGAAATTACCTGGCGAAGTCCCCGCATGAACCATTTTTGGACCAGCAGTTCACGGTTTGTTAGATATGATGATGTACGACCAACAAATGCTATGTTAATAATGAAGTTTAGTGTGGAAACAGATTTAAAAAATGCTAAAATAACTTTGCTTATACATTACAAGGGAAACCACACATTTTCTCATGTAAACATGTTAAAACAAAACGTTTGACCTACAGCATTTATCCCTTTTCTTATTTCCACCTCCTGTAGAGAACGAAACGCAATTTTGGCTGCTAACAAGATGTAGAGGAAACATTCGGTGAGAAAATAGCATATTTCTCTCTCTTGCTCTCTTCCCGCTCTCTCTCTCGCTCTCTCTCTCTCTGTGTATGTGTGTGTGAGTCTCTGTCTCCCTCCCGCCTTTGCTTTCTTTTATTCGAGAGAAACGTGAATATGCTAAGCGACAAGGAATATCGTGTTGCATAGGCCAAAATTGAAACACGGCTGCAACAATTTCGGTCGACGCATTAGCATGACAATTGAAAGGCAACGAAGCGCTCATAGAAAATACGGCACCAAAAGGTTTGAAAGAAGATCCCCCTTTGTGTATTCTACTTTCCAATTTCCCATCTACAATATTTCCTTCTCTCTTTTTTTTTTTTCGTATTCATTTCGGTACTACCTAACATTTTTTTTTCCATTTCATTCCTTTCTTTTTCTTTAAAAAAAGAAAGTAAATTATTTTGTGTATTTTCTTAGAAATTTTTAGACGTACATTTGAAAGGAATTAGCTTCAGTCAAATGGGGAATATTGTCTTACCTAAATTGAAATTGTTAAAGTAGACAATTCAAAAGTAAATGTCATGGCTTTCAGTATACCAGATTGTGTTACAAACCACCATCTACATTCATTTTATCCTTTGTCTATACAGAAGTAATGTTAGCTTATAAATTTTTTTGGTAAACTGTTAAGAGCGAGAATAGAAGAAAATATTTTTATTATACAGTGTGAACCTCACCTTGTGGAAACCATTTGACACACTTGTCATGAAACCAAATACAACAAGAAAAATGTTGATGTTCGGTTTCGTCGAAGCCTTTTTTTTTTATTTTTCGTGATACAGGATTTCCAACTTAGAGTCCCAAAATTGCCCTCTTTTAATGGAAAATAAAATTACTATTTCTGGATAAATCCATAAACGATACATGACAGAAAAGAAGTACGTTGTTTGAAGACGATTTGTGCCCATATGATGGATAGTGGAAGTGTCTTTATTGGATGGGCAGTGTTGCCAATTTCCTACAAAATTGTATTTTTCTAATATGTATTATGTCAATTTGTTGGATGTTTGTTATCCTCTAATGTGAAGCACAGAATCTAGTGTTACAAACTGTGGATAATATTACATTTTAAACATTTTCATATTGTATATTATCAAACAGTTTGCAACGCTGAATAATTTCTCCAGCATAGAATAGTCGTAATATTTAATTTCATTTCAGTATCATTGTGTATGTGCCTTACAGACAATGCAGGAGCTAATGGAGTCCTTTTATATAAATTGATTTCTCTATAAGATAAAGATAAAATTAAGTTTGTGGGCGGTAACAGCACTATGGCTTACGCCCGTCCCGATTGATTTCTCTATGGTAAAATAATGTACACTCAATGTTAGTAATTGGGTGCAAGGACCATAAGCACAAGCTTCTCTTCTGGTGCAAGGGTGAGTTGAATTTAGGTTGTTTCGTTATACCTAACAATCAGCAACGTGGATTCTATCACAGTGTGGATAAAATATATTTTTCTTTTATTTCATTGACGATTCGCTATTGTGACCGTAGGTTTCAAACCCGATTTCATCCCAAGTCGTTCAAAAGTCCCTGACGCACGAGATTGGGTAAATAAAATACATTACAATCCACTTCCCCTCACCATCCTCCCTCTCATTTTTCTCTTCTGGGCTGAGCTAACAACTTGTCACCTCTAAGAGAGGAAGCCCCTCAACGATCACTCTTACTGCGAGAGAGATGCAAAAGTTGTCGACCATGTCTGATAAACCTCTGACAAGATGGCCGATAGTTGGGACTCGAACTCGCGTATATCTCCGTTGTCATGCGTTACCGACGAAACCACGGAAACTGAGTCACTTTTCACCTTTCGTATTTTAAGCCCTCAACCCCGATTTTAAATTCCCGTTAGCCATTGCCTGTGGCGGTTATTTTTAAATACCAAAAAGGTGCCTCTTTTCATGAAGTTGACGAAACTAACAACAGATGGCAGTAAAGACAAACCTGCTGTAGTGGTTGAATATGTTTAATTACAATATATTGCTGATAGATGGCAGAGAACACAATATTACGAAAGTATTATATCTTGCGTACGCCGTACGGCAAACCAGCTGGTATCTCGCGTACACGATACGGCAAACCGACTTGAAGGGTTACATTTGTATTGGATATTTAAAAATAAAAATGAACACAAAGTACTTTAATGGAAAAGATAACAAGCCTGATCGATATTCTGGTTCAACGCGATCTCTAGGGATGTTAGCTGGCGTCATTAGCGTTTTTTTGTGTTTTGTTTTCTGAATTACCGGAACTTGTTTTAACAAGTTGAACAGCATTTTGAAAAATTGACTGAGATAGAGTGTGTGTTGTCCCTTCCCGCTTCTGTTGCTGCCTTTCCCAAGTGTAATGTGAATACGCTTTGTTCGCCACAGAGTATCCTACAGCTTATGCTAAAGTGGCCACACAGAAGTTGCAATTTTAGTAGGATTATCATCCTCCTCCCCTCTTCCTCTCAACCTTCTGTCATTTGCATGTGAATTGAAACCATCCGAGCGCGATGTTTCTGTAATGGAACACTGATGGCAATACTTGTGGTGTTTTGGCGAGAGAGAGAGAGAGAGAGAGAGAGAGAGAGGAGAGGAAACCAGCAGGAAAGAAATATAAAGACAAGTGACGGGAGAATTACCATTTTCGTAGAATGACCTTGATGCTATTTCCGTCTTCTACTTTTTTCAAGGTAATCTACTTTCAGTTAAATGTATTTTCTTTCTTTCTCAACTTAACACAGCCTTAGAAATTCCGGTTAATATTTAAATATAAACTTTTAAAATTGAAATGGAGGTAACTTCCGATTTTTCTGTACATCAAGCCTCTGTAGGTACAGATACAAGTGATATTAAAGAGTGAAAAGTATGTGACTGGACCGGAGATCGAAGCTGGGACCTTTGGGTTACCGTCGTCCTAGGTTCGATCCCCGGTTCACGCACATATTTTTCACTTTTTAATATAAACTATTAACTTTAGAAATTCCTTGAATTTACAAAACCGAAGTTCACATTTGCACAAAATTTTGACTCGAGGAGAGAAATTGAGAAAAAGGTAATGAAAGCCAGAAAAAAAGAAAGAAAGAGAAAAGATTGAAGGAAAGAGATTAAGAAATAAATGAATTGATTAATTAAAATTAAAGGAAATATTGAAAGAAAGATAGAGAAAGAAAAACAAAGAATAAATGAATGAATGAAGAACAAAAAGAACGATAGAAAAATGAATAAGTAAAATACAAATGAAAGAATAAACTAAAGAAAGAATTAAAAGAAAATAAAAGTAAATGAATGAATCAAAGGAAAAAGGAGGAAAAGAAAAATAATTAATTGAAAAGCAAGGTTGAAAAAGGAAAGAAAGAATGAATAAATGAGTGAATAACATTAAGAAAAGAAAGAAGGAATAAATGAAAAAGGAAAAGAAGGAATGAATGAAGGAACAAAAATAAAGAATAAATGAAAGAGTAACATAAAGAATGAAAAGCAAAGAAAGAATAAATGAATTAAAGAAAGAAAGAGATAGAAAGAAAGAAGGAAAGATTGAAAGGAAGAGAAATTAAGAAACCAGTGAATGAATTAAAAGAAGGGAAGTAAGAAAAAATGAAATACAGAATCAATGAAAACGAAAGAATGATTGAAATGAAAGAAAGTGAATAAATGACATAAAGAAAAGATAGAAAGAGAAATTAATGAAAGAATAAACTATAGAAAGAATGAAAATAGAAGAAAGAATGAATAAACGAAAGAAAAAGAATAAGTGGATTAATTAATAAAAAGAAAGAAAAATAAATAAATAAGTAAAGAATAAATGAATGAATGAAACAGAAAGAAAACAGAGAATGAAAGAAAGAAAGAAAGGAAGGAAGGAAGAAAGAAAGAATAAAGAAGTGAGGCACGGAATAGAAAAGGGAGTAATGACAAAAACAGTAGTATTGTATAATTGATTGTCATTTCTCAGTGACTAACTGTAATATTCATTCTCTTAAACTTTCTTATTTTGGTAGTTAGTACAATTACGTATCACATCAAAACTGTCAAAAACCACACACAGGTTCAGTTCATTGTTTTCGCTGTACGGCTTATCCTATAACAGTAGTAAGAGGTACCGCCCGATAGTCCGGCATTTTCGGTAATCCGGCACGGGCACGTCCCGAACGTGTCGGACTATCGGACTTCTAGTGTACTACAACTGATTGTTCAAATCTTCCCCGAAATTTTTATATTTGTGCCCAACAGGTGTCACTAATGAGCATAAGAGCTATCAGCAAATTAAAATCCCTTTCCGAAGCTGAATTTTTACAAATGCTCTGAGAAGTACCTTATCGCTGGACACGATTAATAAATAATGAAGGTTAATAACGATAACTTTAGAACATACGCTCAAAACTATTATACAAGAACAAAACTCATAAATTGCATAAAACATTAACATCTACATTACTGATAATCAACGTAATGTTTAACCGAAAATTTACTAGTATAAAAAGAGTGAGTACGTTATTGATGAGCTGAAATCTTTCTACAGGACAGTGTTGTCAGGTGGAGGGAAAAAACCCAGAAAACGGGAAAATCTAGGCCAAGAAAAGGTGAGAGGGAAAAAATTAAATCGGGAAATTTTGTTGAATATTTTTGGCACATTTAAAAAAAAAATCCATTAATTCTTAAAGAAAACTTAAAATCCGGGTATTATTTTACGAAAATCGGGAAATATTGCGACGGGAACCTGACAGCACGGGATACAGGATGTTCCTAAAATAATGATGCCAACTTCGGGAGGTGCTTATTTACATGAAATCAAGAAAGAAAAAAGTTCCTTTTAAAGAAATTGCGAATTCTGATTTGTTTCCGAGCTACAGACGCTCAAAATTATGGCAGCATTGTCACCATTGACGTCATATCTCGACAAATAATGAAGTAAGCCATGTCGGCTTACTAAATTACATTCGAAGTTGTACGCAATACATCTATTTCAATTACGTTTCTGCTTGATGAATGCAGCTTAGATGGGATTTCTATATTTACCCTATTACACAATTTAATTCTTTGACAATGAAGTTTTTTAGGTTTATCTCTATAAACACTGCTTAAATACATGTATCTGGTACTACTTCCAGTGGGATTTACTATGCCGACACCGAATACGCCATTATGTGTCGAGCTATGGCGTAATTTGTGACGATGCAGCCGTAACTTTCACTCTCTTGTATCTCCGAAATAATACATAATTTTACATTTCTTCTAAGGGACTTTCATCTTCGTTTAATATAGATGATCACCTCCCGAAGTTTACATACTTTGGTTAACGCCATTCTTTCAGGGACACCTTTTACAGTCACGAATAAAATATGATCTTGTTCTGGTTTGGATGAATCTACGTAATAAACATTGCTTGTAGAATTTTAATGGCAAGAATCAAAACACATATTCATAATTTGAAGTTCTATTGTAATGTGCTTATACTTCTTGGTAAAATGTCTCTTAAAGTAAAGATGCTTTTCTATTATTTTTTTACCAAGAAACCAGTAGCTTACAAAGTTTAGTTGCTAAAAGTAATTATTATCTTATGATATACGTGCCATCTATTATCAGATTATATAAGTTTCGGAACTCACTTGAAATTCATTTGTGTATTGAGGATATCGTTCTGAATATTAGATACTTTTAGGGAAAGAAACGCCATCATGTATATTCGGATATCAAGGCGTTATATCTGTATGTATAGCGTATATATTATTAGTTATATTCAAATGTGCATGCGAACAAGAGAATCTCCTGTACCCTAGGCCAAAACGGTTACATGGTGGCCGGAATTCAGGTCGACGGATTCTCATTAGCATTTGAATTGAAAGCAACGAACCGAAGGGCGACTCAGAAATAGACCCCTTGTTCTCTATCGCTCCCCCCCCTCCCCCAGGGAGTGGTAAGGGGAGGAGAGGAATGTCAAGGGATTTAGTCTGGCTACCTATTATAGTGGCAGTGACCTGTAGTTTCCTTTAGAGCAGACGGTGGGAATACATTTACATTTCTTGTTGGGGAAAAAAAATGTCCATATTTATTTTTCTTCGCTAAGTCGTCCCTTTCGATGTCTTACACTTGAAAACATCCCCGAATGTAAAATACTTCTCTTTCTGCGATTACTGTAGACGTCATAATAACAACCAGGATTCAAATTTGAATTTGAATTTATTCATGGCCTTGAGGTATCTCTGAATTTGGCAGGGATAGGGTAGGGGAGAGGATGAGGAAGGTAGTGGCCAGGACCTTATTTAAGGCACCATTCGCCTGATGAAACTAAGGGGGAAATCCTATAAAACCTCAGTGAGGATGGTTGGCCTAACATTGTCGATCCGAAGGCTGGTAAGTTATCCCCTGGTTTTCTGCGGTGATTATACCAAATCGAGGCCCATATCTCAATTCGCAAAACATTCTGTAAAGTACAGCCATATTTTCAAAAATAGAAGAACGTACCATATTATAGAAAGAAGGTAGCTCAATCGGTAGAGCGTTGGCTTGGGAATCGGAAAGTTTTGAGAACGATCCCAGCGGCCGCTCGTGCTGACTGAGGTTTTGCTAGCATTTTCCCTCAGCCACACCAAGTAAATGCCGAGATGGTACTATGTCAGACTAGATCTCGATTTTTTTTTCAGCTAAGCTACTCAGACACGTATATGGGAGGACAATATTAGAAGTGATCTTCGAGAAATAGGTGTTTGTAATGACAATTGACTTCATATTACCCAGGATTGAATTCTATGGCCAACGTTTGTTACTGCAGCGATGAACTTGCGAGTTCCGTAAGCCCTAGAGTAACAAATTCTTCCTATATAAATTATGTTTTTAATTAACGTAGAGACAATACGTATAGTTGATGAGTATGTTTACCTAGGGTAGCTCAAAACAAATCGAATGACAAGTTGACTGATGAAATAAATACAAGATGTAAAATGTCGTGGAGTTCGTTTGGAAGACTACACTTTATTTTCTAAAGCAAACTACCAATGTGTCTCAAGTGTAAAGTTTATCATCAATGTGTCTTATCTGTAATGATGTACGATTGTGAAACTTGAACACTGAATCTGCAAACGACTCAAATATTAAGAGTAACACAAAAAGCAATGGAGAGATGCATGCTAGGAATAGCTAGGAGGGACAGAAAGACAAATGAATGGATTCGTCCACAAACAAAGGTAGAGGATGTAATCAAGACTGCGAAGCTGATGAAGTGGAGAACGGCCGGTCACATAGCTAGACGAACAGATGGAAGATGGACATTGCATTCCCAGAGAAAAGTAACAACCGAGACGACGACGTCCAAATGCAAGATGGGTAGATGAAATCAAGCGTTTTTCAGGAGCAACATGGATGAGGATGGTAGCAGACCGAGATTATGTGGAGAGAAAAGGGGGGAGGCCTTCATCGAGCAGTGGATAGAAAACGGCTGAGGTTCTCAAGAAGCGCGAGTAATGTTTGCTCATCTTTGCTCGACAGAGTGGTAGGAGAATGAGGCTTCTCTTTATCTGAAACAACTACACGATGAAAAGATGTAGGTTGGGTTGCGTAAGTGCTATGAATTGAGAGTCGCAATTTTTTGTAGCAAAGTGTACAAGAAGTGGAGTAAGTTTACAATGTGTTTCTGAAACCAGTTTTATTTTTACTGATATTGTAATATAAGTGTTTCATATTTTAGTGTGTTGGAAACATTCAAATTATCTTTGTAAATTGTAAGTGCATCTGGACTACAATCGATGGGCTTTACGTGTGGTTCTCGTTTCTTTGTGTCTAAAGAAAGGAACAACAGGTTGGAGACCTGTGGGCTTAGCTTCTCCCAATATGAGCAGAGTAAAGCTCGAAAAGGAAGCATCGTGTGAAAATGCGTTTCTTGGCACGCCAGAAGGCGAGATGACGCATGTGTCACTGCTGATGGAGAACCCACGAGGGATAGAGCGAGAGAGAGAGGAAGTTCCGAATGAAGCTCTTGTTGGCTCAGAGATTCGGCAAGCAGCCAGGAAGACCTCGCTTCCTATACATGGAGGCGAATGACCTGATTTGACCTTTGACCCAGCCCTTCTCCCCCTTTTATGTGATCCTGCGTGGAAACAGTTTTCGAATGCGTGCACATGTGCGTATATGGTAACCATTTCAACGATGTCAAACGTTGAAGCATTAGATCGAGACTGTTAATTAGCAAACGTTTCTGCTACGCTTGTTAGCTATGTTTAAAGGACTTTTGGTGCGTTGTTAACGGCAAGTGATTAAGAGAGGAGTGTTGGTGGAGGGATGTAATTTGATTACGCTTCCGCGAGTTCTTTCTCTTCGAAAAGCTTTTGTTGTTATTTTATAATGTTTTTTCATTGATATAAAACGTTGGCCTGTGCAGCCGCTATAGTTGTCGAACGGCCTAAGCCAATAGGTTTTAACTCACGAGGCACAAGGTCTAGTATTCGAATCCCGGCTAGTGTAGATGGATAGACTGCCATTGTGAAGACAAACATGCTCGATATAAACTTTAATTTGGTACTTCTTCAATCATTAAGTACTCGCCAAAGTGCCTGCCTGTTGGTGCGGGGGTGAATAAAATATTTTGGCAACATTAGTAGTTCTACTACTACAAGTACTAATACAATTAATACTACTAGTAGTAGTAGTGTTACCCATATGTTACGTATTATACACTTTCTTCAAATATTCTATACATATTAAGATATTATTTCAGGGTAAAACCAATGAATCAAAATTTGAATAAAACTTCTAATTCTTTATTTATTTGTGAGATAAAAATATTAAATAACAGAGTAGCTAAATACGAAAAAAAAGTTTTTTTCTTTTTTTTAATGTAAAAATAGAGATATTATTACCCATCGATTCATATTTTAAATTTCGATACTAACCTATGATTACTGGCAGTTTCGTCAGGTTCCCGTCGCAAAATCTCCCTCAAAATACTTTCAAAATTTTTCGATTTTTGTAAAAAACAAAAAAAAATTCAGAAAATTTAAAACAAAATGTGCCCAAAAAAAAATCACCAAAATTTCCCGATTTTACATTTCTTTTTCCCTTTCCCGTTTACCAGAAAATTTCCCTCCACCTGATAACACACTGATCATGGGTAATATTGAACCCTAAGATATGAAGACTCAATGGATCTGAAAAATCGTCTTTCACTCTTAATATTTTAAGACGAAATTCATTCTCATGGACAAAACATGTACTTTTAACTTTCACTCATTTCCTGGGGGAAAGTGCTCAGGTAAAAAATAGCTGTTTTTTGCAACTGCTCTGTATTAAATTTCTTGTTCTTATGTCCTTGTAAAATATTTTTAAAAAATCGTCACTAATACTGATTTATGCTTCTCTTTCCAGGTAAGTGTAAACCAGTCTTACTGCGGCGATGAACTTGTGAGTTTCCGTAAGCCGTAGAGTTAGTTAATTATGAGAACTTTCCTACTGAAGAGTTTTGGAAACAGGTGACAGACCAGACTTATGGTAAGATAATACCTCGTATAATGCGACTCGGAAAACGAAAAGGTATTCGACGTACGAAATATCCGTTATCAGAAGACAGTTGTTCAAGTAAAAGTATTTTGGGCGCTTTAGCGTGCAAGTTGGTACACTGTAAAAAAAATGTTCAGAAAGTTTCCTGGAAAAATTAAAGAAAACAAGGCAACTGGATGCATAGAACGCTTTTAGTAACGTTACTTAGAAACCTTTCAGATTCTAAAAGTGGAGAAAAATTCAAAGATATTTTTTATATTTAAATTTCTTTGCTTATCGGGAAGAATATACAGGAAATTAAGTTTTGTTGAACACGCATTAATTAAAGACCGAAAATACTAGGAACGTTTTCCTTGGAGTGGCAACATATCTGATACATGTATAAACAAGTGAGGTGTTACGCAGTTAGTGCACTGTGCGTATACGCTACCGCCAGTATTTCGTTGGAAAAATTCCTAACCCTAGTAGTCATAAACTGCCCCGTCTCCGAAACCGCCCCTCCAATGTATATGATCTATATGAGTTTGAGACATCTCAACGACGGCATCTCAACCCCCCTTTCTAGCTTGAGTAGTTCCTGAGTTCAAAATTGCCTCCCACCCTTCTTTGGTACTGTCCCTGTGATCTGGAAGGATGATATGTGTTTGAACTTGTCTTTCTGAGACTTTTCTAACGAAAGCGATACCGCCTTCCTAGCCCTAGTAGTTGCAAAGTTATAAATTGATCCCTATCTCTGGCGCCGTCCCTGCAAGGTGTATATCTTTACGACTTTGAGCTAGTCTTGCATAGACCTTTCCAATGACACCTCAATCACCTCCGTAGTCCTAGTAGTTCCTGTGTTGAAAGCTATCGACGGACAGACCAGTTATAGATATGTCTTCATAGCATTTACTGCCGAACCTAAAAGGGAGCGACTGGCCGGAAAATAGTGGTTCTATCATTTGCTGGAAATAAATCGTAGTCGCATGGACTCATATCAGGTGAATAAGGTGCTCACGTACTTCCCAACAGCGTGCGAAGTGTATCCAGGTCAGTTGCAGTACGAGGCTATCCTCCACCGTGTTGTTTGGTAGCTGATTGATGACCCCTTTGAACCATTTAGCCACGGTAACGCAGACTCACCAAAAGCCTCCTACAATCCTTTGCGAATTATCAATATGTTTTTCTTTCTCTTGCAATTTAAAACTTTATGAACATATGCTGTTCTTGGCGCATAACATTATTTTATGCGGTCGAACCACTTTTACACTGTCTAATTCATTAATCTGGAGTTTTAATTTACAACATGTTCACAGAACACTCCAGAACAAAACTTGTTCGTCATTTATCACAGCAACAACCGAATATCAACAGTGCTGCCACTTCTAGGAAAAAGCCCTTGTAATTTTGACTAAATAATAATAATAATAATAATAATAATAATAATGTACATCTGAATTAAAGTCAAGAAATGTTTGTTGCTTGTATGTTTTTGTAAACTGAGAAGTTTTTCACTTTCTTCAGCAACATTAATGAAATTTTCCATGCACCTTGTTTGTCTGACGTCCAGAAAAGTTTATGAATTTTTTTTACAGCGTAGGCAATCAATTGCTGTCTCTCGGTTCATTCTCTCTGGCAAAAAAAAAGTATATATTGACATTGGTTGAAAATTTCACTATAGTTAAGAACCACATAAAACAACGAAACAATCGATATCTCCACACACTAATCAACATTTTCTCATAGTCTGAGGTCAGAAAAAAATATTCACAGTAAGTCAAATGAATCTCTGAATCAATTTGTAAAAGTCAACTTTTGGAAGCCTTTCTCTACCTCATTTTCAAGATGATAAACTCTAAATAATAGTAATGAGTAGTTATTTTATACTGTATATTTATTGAAACCAAGGATTCTTCAAGGATTTTCTGTTTGCGGGGTGTAAACCTGGTCAGATTTATGTGGGGCATTGCCCCACGCCCAGTCATTTCAGAATTACTTTTAATGTTTCATTCTTTTAAAGTAATTGTCACCCCCGCCCCTTCTCCAGGGTATCTCTCGTAAATCCGCCCATGGGTATAAAGCCAAAATGCGGGGTTTAACAGGGTTCAAATAGAGCTTTGCATTGTATCTATTGATTTTTAACTTGAAGGTATATTCGAGTATTTGCCGGTGTGACCGCCTCCATTAGGGGGAACTTAAATGAGATGTATGAATAATTTGGAAGTGTTGCTGAACATGTGTGCTCTACATAGATACTAAAACTGAGTATTCATTCCTTCATCCGTCATTGTGATCTGTGATTATAACCCCGCCACTCATGTCAGTGGTTCTTCCATCCCATCCCCAAAATTCTCGAGCGCACCCCAACTTTAAAATATTTACGGTCAAATACCCATAGAAACCTTGTAAAACAGCTTACAGCCAGGGCAGGATGTATGCGTCTAGGCGCTCTAGGCCCATGATTTCCAACGCCCCCTCCACCGCCACCTTCCTTCCCCCTCGGCTCTCCCATCCTTTCCCTCTTTCAACCTTCACATTATGACAAATTACTTTCCTCCATCCTCTCGTAATTTAATAATAACAATAATAATTTAACGCTGCTAATATGGTTATTTACTGAATAGCTGGAACCATAGAGAAGATATAACTTTAAAGAGAGAGCATTATGCTATCAATGTGAAGCCATTTTTACTTTGACTAGCCCCCATATTGATAGGACCGTATATGAGATACTTGATAAATCCTATCCTACCGTCAATAATCTAATTCTAAAGTGGAATAACCGAGTTTATTCGAGTTACTTTTAATTCCGGTGTAGTATCTTAATTAAACAACGCAATCAATTCACTGAAGAACCAATTTATTAAGGTTCAGGTATCACTAAAGACTAATGCCATCACATACACTTTATAATGTTCAAACTAATTTCAACTGTTTTCCTTAACAACCGTTGATTCTTTCGTATGTCGTACATTTCAATATGCAAAAGATATACTTCATACAAGCACAACTTGAGATAATATTCTCTACATTTCAAATGTTCAGTATTATTTGTTATCTTGAAAACACATCTCTTCAATATTTACGCATTTGAAGAGCATACGTGATTATATTTCTATATCACTGATTCCAAGATTATATTTATCTCCTGAATATAAGGTCAAGTTAGGTTTGTTTCTGCCGTCATAAAAGACAGGTTAGGATTTTTTTAAATAGTTTTTAGGGCTCATTTTCACGCTCGCTTGCTTTGCTTGCGATTAGGGTGAGTAGCCAATTGAAACACGTGGTGTTTCATGGTGTAGTTTTATTATGTGTTGTAACACGTGTTTCAATTGGCTATTCACCCAAATCGCAAGCAGGCTTGAAAATGAGCTCTTACGGTCTTTATCTATCTTTCAATCAGACCGGGATAGGGCTTTGGAGGATAGCAGATGGTGTCTTAATTAAGGTTCCATCCTGTCGTTCGTGTAGTGAAAGTGAAAGAAACTTTTGGAAACCTCAGTCAGGACGGTCGGCAGCACGACTCGAAGGGTACGTATTCATTGCGTATCTGAAAAGAGAGGTTAGGAAAATATATTTTAGTTTTCCTTATATTCAAATATCTAACGTAAATTACGACTTCATGCATATAGAGTGTTTCAACACAAAGTACCTGTTGCCCATCGGCAAGGGGTATAGATGACTGCCACGCCCTGTATGTAGCACTGACAATAAATGATTATTGGTGTGTACAACGACAAAAAAAAAGGAATAAATAATATAACAACTAATGTTCGTTTTACTAAATTCTAATGTACATTAATCCAACTTTAAATTACGGTAACTGAAGTCAGTTATGTATGAAGGGTCGCCCGGGTCAGGTGATGTCATTTGGTGCTACCGTAATGCTTCCTTGCCAAAAAAAAATCGTCTCGTGTTCTAGATAGAGATTTCTATTTTTGCCTTGTAAAGTGCGCCCCAGTGAAAGTTTCGCTCTTAGGCCGGGGGCTAGTAAGCCTAGTGGTAAATCCGGCCCTGCCTATACACACCTCAGGCTAAAAGTCGAAAAGTCTGGCAGAATCCCTATCCCCATTAACTCGCTTATAGTCTGTTCGATTTTTTTTTTGCTAGTATTTCAAGTACTTTTAGATTATTATATTTCCTTGACCGAAACCCTCAATTTGTAACAGTTCCGAGTAAAGTGATCGGGGGAAGAACGATCACAATGCAAAATAGTTTTATGAACTTTAAAAAACTACATACAATACAAAATGCAGTGTGCTTACCGTTTTGATCATGGGTTTCCTTTAATAAACTGTTATTATATTAAAGTCAATTAATTTACTTTTAAGTCTAACAGGAGGCATTAAAATCACACTTTTTATTTAATGAGGCTTGTGTCGTGTTTCTCAGTGCTCTTCAATAATAATGACTTACAACAACTAAGTTTAATGTTATTGTGTAACTAGTGACTTCTCGATACAAACAAATACTGTATATTGAGAATATTGTTTTGCACAGATTATAGTTCTTTCTTCAAGTTTAAATGATCTTGATGTTCTTTTCAAAAACATTAAGAGGAATACTTACATGAGTTCAAGTGAAATCTTTCAGTCCTATAAATGTATTTGACTTCAGTCGTAGTTGTTGTAAAACGAAAAATCTATTTAGAAATTGAATTATATGTAGAACTCCCTTCTACATAACACAGACTCATAGAGGATTGAAACTTTGCACATGGTATGAAGTTTGATCACAATCTATAACCATAAACTTTTCAATTTCTTCGGCATTTTCAAGAAACTAAAATCATGGCTATATTAATTAGTTATTGTGATTACTCGAAATGGCTTTGGGACTTGTACTGTTTGTAGTTAAATTATTCGTTTCTCATTAAAGTAATTTATTTTAATTTATACGTACATATTTTTGGTCTTACAGCTTAATATTCTCCAAAGTATTTAGAATTGTGTCCTATTCGTTTTCTACGTACTATTCAATGTATAAGACGGGCGGTTAATTCTGCAGTCTGACTTGAGAAAGTGTGACATGTATACAGCATTTTTCTATAAAACTGAGTAATGAATATTCCTGTGAAATCGCTCCAATAACGTTGGCTAAATACCTTCAATTGTGCCACATTTGTAACCTTAGAACTTGCATGGACATTTTGTTGTGTCTAGAGTATTCTACCGATGTGAATCAAACGTGTGAATACACTCTTTTATTAAAACCCTCTTCTATACAAAGTTTATACAAAACACATTTCCAATAATCAGAGCCGGTTCTAAGTGAATCCACGCTTTGTTCTGCGCCCTCATCAATAGTAATTTAATTTTCCGAACTCATACGATATACTCGCACCTGAAATGTTTGGCGCCCCCAAACTTCTGGCGCTCTATTCGCAGAAACAGTTCGAACACCTCTCGAACCAGCCGATAGTTACTGGATAACATGTGCCGCTAGTTGAAGCATGCATTTATCATGGCCGCCATTTTGAGGTTGGCCACCTTGAATCATGGTTACAACGTTTCAATGGGAAGAGGGTTATGCAAATATATCAATCTGCGCTAATTTTGCTCCACTGAGCTATTTCTGTGAAAGGATATTTAACATAGTTAGGGTTAGCAACTGGAAATTGTCAAATGTAGGACTAAACTCCGAAAAAAGAGCCGGACTTTTTGAAAAAATGCCGGACACAATGAAATTACAGCAATGAACATTTTTTTTTCTAGGTGCAATCACGTTCGTTATGTACGTTTTTATCTAGGGGTGAAAGTTTTAGGGAGGTTAAAGACAAACATATTATTACTTGCTGATGTGCTAGTTCTTACCATTTTTTTTTTTTTGTACTTTTCGCAATTTTGCGGAGACAAAATAATGTGGTGCGATATAATGACTGTACCACCAACCACGCACCCTAGTAGTTAATAAATGTGATAAATTACCACTTGAGACCATAAAGTTTACCGTAAATAACACAGATAATGCAGATTTACGTGTAGTAATATCTTGTTAGTTTTGTTTATAAAATGCCGGACTTTTTCAAGAAAAAGACAAATGCCGGCCTGACATTTCTAAAAAGGCGGACATGTCCGGAAAAAACCGAAAGGTTGGTAACCCTAAACATAGTAGGTTGTTATAGAATTATTTATTTAAAAAAAAATCTCTTTGTTGTCAAAAATTTCAACAAATGAAAAACAAATCCTCTTTAATGAGTACAGGGTAGAGAGGGAATTTGGGTTTATTATATGGTCTTTAGGCACCTAAGGCTCAGGTTGGTATAGGGTAGGGAAAAGGATGTGGGAATGAATCGGCAAGGGCCTAATTTGAAGGTACCAACTCCCGATTTGCCTGGTGTGACTGAGGAAAATTCTAGAAAGACCTCAGTCAGGATGCCGGGCCGCTAGGAATGAACCCAAGACCTTCCGAATGCCAAGCCAATGCTCTACCACTAAGCTGCGACCACTTGATAGGTAGAGGGCGAGGAGTATGGACATTATAGCGGTCTTCTCGAAAATAAAATTACAATACTTGAGTGGGCAGTAATAACAGTGTGCACTGGCAGCCATTCATTCTCGGTTGGTCTACTACAGGAAGTCTAAATGGAAAGGGATTCATTTGATAGGGCATATCAATTTCGAGTTTAAAAAATATTAGAAAAACGTTGATGAACTTAATTTTTACGTAGTGATATTCTTGTTATCGATAATGTATATGTAGTCTTAAGGTAATTTGCAACACTTGTGCAATGGGTTCTCTTACAAGAATAAAGGTATTGTACATTAAAACTATCTCCACTAGTATTTTTTTTTTAATCTTCCTGTCCAAATTAATACAAACGCACTTGGTGGACTCCTAAAGCTTCAAGATCAATAACTTCTATCCGTCAACCATCTATTTCTACTATTGCGGACAGTAGAGGGACAGCCCGTTTCTAAATTGCCACACCTTAAATATCTCACTATCTTCTTACTTACTTACTCTATGGCTTACGGAACTCGTAAGTTCATCGCCGTAGTAACAAACGTTCGCCATCAGGTTCTCTCCTGGGCAAGATCAAGCCAGTTTTCATCACAAAGAGCTACTTCTCAAAGATCCCTTCCAATATTGTCATTCCAACGTCGTCTCGGTCTTCCCAACGGTCTCTTTCCCTCCGGTTTTCCAACCAAGATAGAATATAAGTCTTCCTTTTTCTCCCATCCGAGCTACATGACTTGCCCATCTTAATCGTCCCCATTTCATAATTATTTCAACATCGGGTGAATCGTACAGTACGTGAAGGTCTTCATTATGCAGTCTCCTCCATTCTCCAGTCATTTCGGCCCGTATATCTTTCTCAAAACCTTATTTTCAAACACAATCTTCTCATTTAAAAATTTCGAGACAGGTAGATGATGACAAACTTTAAGATGGCAGCCATAATGGTCGTACGCCTTGTAGACAGCTCCATGTACCAATTGGTTATTGAAGTGCATTTGATTTTCACTTCTTTTATAAGAAACATTTCTGAATCAACCATTTCAAAGAGATGTTACATATCAATATCTGTAACATGGTTTGTATTATAGCCTGATAACTACACTGCCTACAGTGGAATTTTAATCAAATTCTGACGTAGATCGATATATCACATGATCACTTTCGCATTTAAAAATTTCAAGTGGGCTTCAACTAGCCGAGTATAAGAAACAGCGTAACGAGCGTTAAAACTTCTAACTACTATTCTGTAACAATTTACAAGAAAATGAATCACGTTACTCAATATCCGATCGATTCACATACAGACACGCACAGTGCTTATAAACAGTACGTCAATGGTAGGCCTATGTTAATTTTTGAATTGTACATAATTTTTTTTTTGTTAGAAAAACCTGCTTGCACATGACATTTCTAATACTCGAAACGCGATCATTACATTTTCCTTCCTCTTTGGTAAATTCTGGCACATTAAACACTATTCAAACATATGTTACAAGACAATTCAATTACAAGAAATAAATGAATGATGTATTCCATAATCGATTCGAGTACAATGGCTTCTTCTTGAAGAAGGGAGCCAATCAGAGCTGAAACGGATCAACCGGGTCAATTTTTGGACCGGGTCTAGGCTTCGAACCCGGCCTGATCCTGTGACTCGGAGGCTAAAGAAGTGTTTTTAATTATTTCCTTGTACTTCAAAAAAGTATTTCTTTTAGGAATGACCAGGACCGGAGATTGTTACCCCCAAAGTACGACAAATACGACGCCGAAATTCCCAGTTAATTGTATTTCCTTGACTGGGTCAATCGGATCAAGTAGCCGGGTCATCTATTTCGGGGTATCGGGGCATCGAGTCACAAAAAGTGACCTGGTTTCACCTGTGAAGACAACCAGAATTCAAATTGCTCGACCTCTAGAAACATTCAATTTATTCACGTGACAAACTGTGACTAATTTGTAGTTGATATTTGTAGCCAATCAGATTGTACTAAACTACTACTGTCTAGTCACTTAACGATTTTTTTTTTCGAAGTTGAACAATCTGGTTACATGTGTAGGTAAATGTTGAGGATATGATTCTTGCAGAAAAAAGGACAAATGACTAAACATATGGTTTCCGAATGGGGATTGAGCCAACCTCCCACTCTGAATGCTAACTTTTTGCTCACAAAATATACATAGAATGGCGGGGGAGGGCTAAATGTGTATTACACTATGGCGATGATCTACTCGTATTTAAACCAGCTAGGATACATCCCTACTTCGTAAGAAAGAAAAGAACAATCACTATTTGTGATTAGCTAGTTATGGTCGATAACTTCGGTTCGAAACTGGGGGAGGTTCGCAGGTTCGAGACCTGTTTGCCGGCCATCCTCACTTAATTTCTACCAGGGGAAAACCAGCGTAATACCTCAAGAAAGGATATGGTCTTTAGTTTCTCCCTTCTCTAGTACTGACAGTTTGTTCACCGAGGGATGTCATCCCTCTGTCACTTGTTGGGCTGAGGTCAGAGCTGTATGAATTGACAAGCAGAGCTTCTGATCATCAGGTAATCTAAGATAAAAGGAATGTTGAGCCTCGAGACGAAAGCAGAAGTTAAAGCCTGTCCTTAAGTACCTGCCGCTACAGTTAGAACATTGTTAATCATAATGAATCGTCTCTAACCGTATAACACGTTTTCATTAAAATCGCTTCACAAACAGTACAAAATATATAGCAAAAAAGTAACACAATATGAACTAAACCTAATCGTACGTGATATGTTTTCTTGCCTACCATTATATAAAAATGGAAATGGATGGATGTCATTAAATCTATCGAACATTTTAGTTTATTTCCGTTGCCATTATTCTTCCAGATAAATCATTTTAAGGTAACATAATCTATTTTTCAAAATAAAAATAAAATGAAAATAAATCACAGTTGTGTGGACAATTTTTAACGTACAAAATAATAATAAATTGGTTTCGTTATATTTCGATTATTTTAACAAACTGCTCTCTTCATTCATACAAATCTATTTTTTCTCCTCATTTCTGTTCTTTCACTCTTCTCTATCTATCTCTTTCTCTTTTCTTGTTTTATTATTCAGTCGCTTTCATTTTATTGGTTTTTGTAGTCTCTGCATAAATTGATCAGACTTAAACCATCTTTCAGTCGCTCACTGTCGACTGCCCTGCCATCTAGTGGAATTGGGACAAAAGAAGCGCACGTGACTTGAAGAATCCGTTCTTTTCTCTAGCCTTAGACGATTGTATTTGCGAGCAGAGACACGAGGGGAGTGGGTGGGGTGGGGGGTAAAGGCGAAATAGACTCCCACTCTCCCTCCCAGAGGACCCAACGTGTCTTGCAAGAAGAGAAAAGAAGTTCTGGGTTAGAATAGAAGGCACTTAATCAAATAACCTTCACAAAACCTTGTCGGAATTTTTTTTTTCTGAATCCTTTTATTCTCGGATTCAGGAACTCACAGAGAAAAGAGAGAGAGAGAGAGAGAGAGAGAGAGAGAGAGAGAGAGAGAGAGAGAGAGAGAGAGAGAGAGAGAACAGGTTAAGAAAGTAATTCCAAAGCTTTTCTCTAGTTCATGACTACATAATGCTCGATTTGTTTGTGAATGTATGACTTCTTTTTTATTTTCAAATTTGTACAAGTAGCCAATGGTTCTGCCAGAATTCCCCGGCGCGGGGTATGTCACACCCCAAATTCTCGAGCGCACCACCAACTTATAAAAAATCAGCGAATTCCTGGACAAAAGAAATGCAATTTTTGTAACTTGTCTAATTCCCGTTGTTTCCCGAAAAAGAAAAACGGGTTTCTACTTGGCGTATAAAATCAACTTCTCATGACGGTTCTCCATCAAGCTTCCTTTAACAAGAGGGAAAGTTTGATGTAAGCTTAGCAAATCAGCCAAAATGGCTTAAACAAGGTTAAATCAAGCAGTCTAGTCTAGTTTACAAGAATGAAGGTTGAAATAGCTATAACAGGACAAGAAAGAAACACATAATGTACTTCTTAAAAAGGAAAAACGTTGCCCTGAGTGGGAATCCATCCGAAGACCACTGGCACACCAATCCGATGCTGTAGGTTACCACAATACAAAAACAACCCACCCTAGCTGGCTTTTCAAGCGTTATTTACAATTCGTTCATCACATCAGAAGAGACATTTGTAGTAAAAGAGTGAAAGTTTTCGAATATTAGCTTAAGGTGAGACAGTCCCGGCCCATGATAATAATTCAGCGCACTGAGACCACAGCAGAAATGAAAAGAAATAACATGCAAATAAAATTCAAGTTTGATAAGTTTTCTCGAAAAACTGCTTATTCCAACAAGCTTGAATTAGGTTAGTTATAAACAAGCAAGTTTATTTCATGCTTGTTTATCAAGTTCAACGCAAAATCAAGTTTGACAAGCTGAAATACAGTGACTGACAGCCTTATTGCAAGCTGGCATGTTATCTGGGATTGTTCCACTTTGGTATGTTCTACTGATGATAAACTGCATGTGCGAACACAGAACGCAGTGTTGCTAAGTGTGAACATGAATAAACGTTAAAATGTGATATGTTGAACATTTTACCTCGTATAATTCCAGCATCACTACTAGATATCATATAGCAAACAAGCAAAAATAGTGCTGCTTGACAAAATTATACTTTGGTTGGCAACACTGTCAAAACAATGACGTCACGTTAGCTTCCAGCACCTATCATAGGAATACAGATGAATGCTCTTACACATCATTTCCTATCTGTCCGTCCGTCTGTGTGTCTCCCCTCTAGATCTCAGTAAGCATAGTAGAGTGTAACAAAGATGAGTCATATACCGTTGGATCCCTATTGATCTCAAAGGATGAGTAAACTTTGACATCAAAATTGGCAGGTGCTTTACATTTGCTTAGCTTTCTCCATCATGATGTTATGGCCTCCATGAAAACACGTAGAGAGAAACTGATTTCAGATTTAAGTTCCAGTGTCCTTGATTTGTATGTTTATTTATAACCTGTTGACTCTGAACTGGCAGATCCTTTATAATTTAGTTTGCTTTCTCTATAATTTTTAAGAATCCATCTGTAGCCTCCCTAGATCTAAGTCCATTTGATATTACATCATCGGCATATGGCGTTTTGGATATGAATCATCGTTTACGACTTATACAGGAATATTCATTGTTATTTTCCGTTGCTAAATGCTCATGTCGACTTCAATCCATTCTATGAAATAAAACAATCAGGATAAATCCAAAATAATATTTTTGACAAAAAAAATCAGGATAATACTTTTTCAAGTTTCAATATCAGGAATTCACCTGTGAGATATTTTGATTCAGTTTTGACTCATCCTGTATAATGTATATAGCTGATACAACATATTAGAACATTTCTATGTTACACACATTTTAATGTTTTATTCCAGTTAAAGACATTCTAGAAATATTGCTGCAAAATCATAAATTAGCTAACATATCAACAAATAACGGAGTAAGACATCTAGGTATAAGAAATGGCAACCTTGCACGCGTCTTAAACACCAAATTTTTATGCACATCTTAAATTGAATGAATAGACGATAAAGGCTAAAACACTCCACGTTTTGCTACAATGAGAATGAGAACGGCATTTTATTTGAAAGATCTGATTACATTTTTTTTTCTACCAGGAAAACAAATAAATAAGCAGTGTTTTTAGGGATATAAAAATTAGGGGTATGTGTTTTATTATTCCTGATTACGACGCAAAAGTTTCCAGGAATAAATTTCCTTTTTTTTCTTCTAAAGTATGTTTACATGGGTCGCAGTAAATCCATATTGCAAAGCAGGAATTTTGCCACCCCCACCCCCCTCAATGCGAGATATCACCGCGTAAAGCTCTACTTTCACGCCAATTTGGGCTTTAGACCCCCCCCCAAAAAAAAAAACTGAAAATACTGACAGAATTCTTGTTCCAAAGTAGTGCAGTGTTGTTTCAAGCAGGGATGGACGTTTATTTCAAAGAGCGGCTAAAGCTATAAAAGACAAAAACCCATTTTTCGTTTTAAAAATCGATTTTCGATCTTTCTTATCACATCATCAGTTCATCAGTTGTTTTCTTACTAAAGGTTGTATTATAATACTGACAACAGAGTCAGAAGAAACAATAAATGTTGACAGAAATTGAAAAAAACCATCAAAATCTGAGTTTTAAACAAGGAAGCAACTATGTTTGATGGAAGAAACCAAAAATAGGGGTTTAGAAGTTTAAAAAAACGCGCTCTCGGTTATTCACTATCCGAATTAAACACACACAAAGAAAACTTTTGTGTCATTCGCTAAGTTTAGGGCAGAAAACTATCCTTGCTTCTGTTTTTCTTGTTTGGACATCAAACATCTAAATCAAAAGTTGAGACAGATTTCAATGAAGTAGACAGTCTCTTTTTTTTTTCATTACGTTTTGTGTCCAGATTTTTATACGAAAGCAATACTTTTTGTGCCCTTTGTGAATTTTGAGAAAATGGGCTGAAAATAGAAAGACAAGTCACTTTTACTTTTGATGTTTCTGCTACTATCTGGGTGCTAGTTACGTAGCACTCTTTCTGGATTCTTTTTAAAAACATTTTTGCTTCTTAACACCATTCTTAAGTTCAGTAGATATTTTTTTTGATAATTTAGTACAATCATTAAATTTGGTATAATCTTTTACAAACTAAAAGTTGAGTGAGTTGGAGTACAGACGTTCGCATCTCTCCTGAGGTCAGCCGACCGTGACAAAATGGGTGTTGACATTGTAACTTGGAGGAACCTGATTGCAATGTTCGCTGCTAAAGCGAAATCGAGATATTGCAAACCCCGCGTAAGTATTGACATCTTCACATCACTATTGAAAGTGTTCTCTCTTGATTTGGTGATTGGTACATTACACATGATGGTAGGACTTGAAATGAACCCAGGTTCGAAAACATTGGACGACTTGTACAAGAAATTCAAAGAATTAGATCAGCAAATTAATAGTATATAAAGTGTCATAAATGATCTAAGTGTGAAACGTGAAACGGTAGTGGTGAAAAGGGAGAATGAGAAGTGAGGAAGCAACTGACCGTTACTAATGATTTTCTGGATAAACTTAAAAATCAGTCGCGCAGATATAATCTGATATTTCGGAATATTGTTGATTGTAATGGGTCTGAATCTTGGGAATAATCAGAAGAACGTGTTATACATCTTGTTACAAACACAATTTAAAATGGACTTAAACTCCACTCATTTAGAAATATCGCATAGGATTGGACGTGTACATATTGACCCGAATATAGTCAGATTTTCTTCGGTCAAGAAAAAGACTGAAATACTGAAATATGCGATATTCATATCAATGAGGATTTTTTTGACTTCTATATGTGACACTATAGTTTTATTTGAGGAATGCTTAATCAAGAGAGGATTGTACAAAGCTTTAATATAACAATTTTTTATAAACAGTAGACCGTACCCTCTGAAAGAAATACTGAAAAATGAAAAAGTATCACAAGAAAAAATATAATAAATAAAACTAAAGTAGTTGCAACAATGTCAGTTTACAAACAATGCAGGTACACCTAAAACACCTCACAGTAAACATGGGGTGATATCAACACCTTCAACTTTGACACAGACTAAAAGAAGCAGAGTTTTTAAAGTGGGAACGCCGAAGGGGAGATGGTTAGTTTTCTTTACCAAAAAGCAGTGAATTGTGCAAAACAATTCCAAACATATCTTGGAATTCACTTTTAAAATATATAATCACAAGAGTAAATCGCTACGAGGAAAACTAATTCCCTTTTGTAGTGTTATGTCAAATAATTATGATGTAATTACGATTACTGAAACGTGGTCTAATGAAACACATTATCATAACGAACTACGTGACAATAGATATACTGTTTTAAAACCAGAACACAGTATATAAAAACTGGTAAATCAAGGGGTGGTGGTGTTGATGTCGCTGCACTTGAAAAGTACAATCTTTGTTTATTGAACAGTTGTGACGATGTATTCCAGAATTAAATTTGTGTGTGGGGGAGGGGTCATTGTCTGTGTTTAGTATTTTGAAATAAACTCATGTTTAGATTTATATGATGATTTATTTGTGCGTATAGAGTCAACTTGTCCACAAGGTAGTCATATTTTTCTGGTCGGTGACTTCAATTTACCACAATGTCTGGTATTGATTTCGATTTTGAAAATAGCTCACACAAATGTAGGAATTTATATAATTTCATAACTTTTTATGATCTTAAATCATTAAACAATGCGGTCGATAACAATAATCGTACACTAGATTTAGTTCTATCTAATTTAAAATACAATGAAGTTACTAGGGAATTGTTACCGCTAGTATCAGTAGAACCTCGTCATCCAGCTACAGTAATAAATGTATATAAGCAAAGAATTACAGAAATCATACAAAAAAAAACAACAACACTTTTGGTTACGATTTCCGGAAGGCTGATTTAATGATTTTGTATCGGGAAATACTGGAAGTTGATTGGGAAAGCTTAAAAGAGTAAACGACTTAGTAAACTCTATGATACTATTTATGAAATGTGTCTCCTGTAAAAGGAACTCTGTCCTGATGTATCCGTGCTAGTTCGGTAAAGACATTATTAGGAAACACAAGGTGTAAACAATTTACCATAAAAAGACTACATACAAAACTGAAAATTCGAAACCTCCTATCAGGAATTTTTTCGATTGCATACGGAAGTCAATAAATACAGAAACCCAGGTAGGAGGAAAACTTGCAAGAAACTTGTAGCAGACTTGCAGTTCAAGTAAAGCAAACTTGCAGCAGACAGCTAGTTCGCTGCAAGTTTAATGCAAACCTTCAAGTTTCCGCAATTCGAACTTGCAGCGAACCTGCTTGTAAGTTTGCATAGTAAGTCATCTGCAAGCATTTCCCTTGCGCTGCAAGTCTGCTGCAAGTGAGTGTAAGTTTGCATTACGCCTGCTACATACCACAAAATTACGTTATCCCCAAGACAGTCACATTCACCAAAGGACTACGCGGTACTGTCAACGGATTTGATACTTGTTGCACCTGGTTTTAAAAAGTGGAACTAAGACACTTGCTTTGCAGACTTGCATCTAGTTGTCATTGAACTTGATATTAAACCAGTGGATCATGTACATCTACTTCAAACTTGCTGTGAGCCTGCGATGCAAGAAAAATCTTGCAAATGAAAATCAAGTTTACGTCATGTTTAGGTTACTTTCTTTAAAAACTGCTGCAGGTGTGCAGTGCACGGAACGTCTAGCAAGTCAAAATCAAGTATAGTGAAGACTTGCAGCAAATCAACATGCTATCTGGGAAAAATAGCCTATAAGACCTTTATATCAAATTCTGAAAATAATATCAATCATGATCCAGGTCAACTGTGGAAATTTATTAAAAACAAAACATCTTCCCCCAAATACATTAGAATTTGAAGGTCAATATTTGTAACGATGAAGAAATACATAATACGTTTGCACAGTATTTTCAATCAGTATTTGTATCCTCTTCTCAACCGTTCAGTAATTTTGATAGTAATTCTATACTCTGCTATATAATCAACGGATGTACTGATATATTATTACGTTCAACTTGGCACTCAAAATATATATTTTCCTTGACAAATGGAAATCTGCTTTAGATTGTTCTATACATAAAATAAACGTCAGACGAGAAATGACCAACCACAGACCTATAGTAATCTTACCAATTTTTGCAAAAGTCTTTGAATAGATTGTATATCAACGAATTATTAATCATGTGAAGCCATTTATCTCAACTAAACAACTTAACTTTGTTTCAGAAAAATGAAACACAATAACGAATCTCCCAATTGTTACAGATTTCATTGCTAATTTGTTGGACGAAGGAAAGCAAGTCGATGCGATTTATATTGACTTTGAAAAGGCGTTTGACAGAGTTAATCGCAATATATTAGTAGGTAAATAAAATCACTATGACTTGTCTCCATCCTTGATTAGGTTCATTTAACTAATCGCAGAGAGACTGTTCTATTTAAGGAATATAAATCTGATGAATATACAGCACTCTCAGGAGTTCCGCAAGGCTCGAATCTTGGACCGTTGTTATTTCTCTTATTCATTAATGACTTACTGGAATCCGTACCGGGTAATGAAAAAACGTTATTTCCGGATGACCTCAAAATATATGCTAAAATTAATTGCATGAAAGATGCCATAAAACTACAGCATAGTTTAGACAACTTTGCTATCTGGTGCGGTATGAACAAACTTTCAGTCAATACGAAGAAATATAAAGTTTTGTCATTCAGTAGAAACAAAAGGATTTATCGATTTAATTGTGGAATTCATAAGGATGCATTAAGTAGGTCCGAGGTAGTTAAAGATTTTGATGTCACGTTTGATATGAAATTGACATGAGAACTATTACAAATGAAACTTTTCAAATGCTAGGATTAGTAATAAAGATGGGAAGATAGTTTAAGAACATTTTATCATTAGAGAAACATGCTTATGCTCGTTCCAAATAAAAATATGCTTCCACTATTTGGATTCCCCGTCAACTAAAGAAACTGGCAACAATTAAAGAGAATACAATTAAAATCTCCTAAATTTCTAACGTATAAAGTAACTCGGATCTATCCTACTTACAATACAATCATTAAAAATTTTAATTTTCGGACATTACAACAAAGGTGTAGCTTACGAAACGTGTAGAACTTTCATCGAATTGGATTTTATGTGATATGTTTTCCAGAACATTTACAGATATTGTAATTAAAAAAATGTCTGCAAATGAGCATTGCAAACATCGACACTTTAATTGGGCTATAAAACCTGTTCTGTTGATAATAAATAATAAATTAAACCTTGGATTTCTCATTCCATCTGCTGATATGAAGGATGGAACGGTCCTTTATACAGTGATGTCAGCTCAAAAAGTCCCGATTTTTTGTAAAAAAAAAAAAAAAGAATCCCACGTGCTAATTTACTTTCAAAATTGCTGAATCTTAAATCATAGGAATAATAATATAGAGTGACAAATACTGTTTATCTGCATTTGTTTGTTTGTTAAAAGCAATAAACAAACATACTTCAATTTGCAATGCTCCTCTGCGTACTGCAAATCCGTGGGGAGTAATGTAGTTAGTATATAAACTATCTTACATCACAGCTATCCTCATAACGCTTTGGTAATTTGGTAGTTTCTGGTTAATGCGATTTTGGGTTAACAATATTTTCAGACAATTTGGTGAATTGCTGATGGCTAAAAAAGTTATTTGTTACAACAATATTAATCGATTGCAGACAGAGTTTTATTATTGAAATATTTTAATGGATACTGGTTAGATTTGTTTAAAAAAATCAACTTACATGTTTTCAGTTATTATACAAGGTTTATTTTATCATAGAGAAATAAAAGAGTTACGATAGGTTTATCTCTGATCACGCATAAGATAATTACATCGTTCTTGTCTCAGCAGTAAATAGTATTGATTTACGGTGAGTGAAGAGAGAAAAAGCAGTGAGAAAGTGGTTTATGAATAAACGTTTCTACCCAACAGTGGACATTCTACAATAATTTTAAAGTATACAGAACACAGTCAATAAAACAACTTCATTTTCGAACTTTCTATTCTTGAAGTATTAGACAGTGCCGTAGATTCAACAAAATTTCCCGATGTTTGTCCTTTTCTCCCTCCATATGACAGAATTTACTGTTTACTGGGAAATTTCCCTCCATCTGACAACACAGCTTTCATATCTCTTTTAAACCATGTTACATTCTGAACTGAATTTGGATTTGTATTTATGGCCTTTAGGCATCTAAGGCTCAGGCCTGGATAAAGGAGGGGGAAGGTATCGGCCATGGTCTATGTTAAAGGTGCCATCCCGGCTGGTGTCCGGGGTATGACTGAGTAAAAAAAACTGGAAAATCTCAGTTTGGATGGCCGGCCGCTGGAATCGAACACACGACCTCCCGAATGCTACGCCAACACTCTACCACTGAGCAATGGCGGCTCGGTTATGCTACATTTTGAGGCCATGCCCTTCCCCCCCCCTTCACTTTCCTTTCTACCCGTCTCTCGTTCACTTTCAGTTTCATCATTGGTTGTTTCTCTATGCCTTTCACTATGCGACTTCTTTTCTACTTGCTTTTCTCTCTGTCTTTCTCTAATTTTCTGCTCTCTTTCACGATTCCTTTCCATGTCTTCCTTTACAGAGAAGGTCCAAATACGGGCTACCACTTTTATGTTTCGAATATCTCCAAAATGTTCCAAGGAATGTACTAAACAACAACTGCAAATATGTCTGAGATATGTTTACTTTATAATGTAGTTGCATAATTTACATTAGAAACCCATGACTATGATATTAAACACATATTTTACAGAGACGTCATAATCTGACTTTTGAAACACTGGTCTAAATATGGACTATCCTTTAAAGTTACCTTAAATAATTAAGAAGACATTTTAACAGTTGAAAATAATGTTCAAGAGTGATGTAGTGATGATAAATGTATATTTACAGAAGTCAAAGATTCTTCTCTGCCCCAGCGCATTCCTTATGTGCTCACCTCGCACACATGATACACATAACCCATAAGTCTCCTTGTGTGTTCAGAGAATGTCCTGTCGCAGAATATACAATTTGTATCTTCATCATCTGGTTTTTCTTCTGTAGCTGACGTATCAAAGTAACTATCTTGATCATCACAAGGTAGCCCGTATACTATACCATTCACAGGGGTTGCTTCGTGACGCAACAGAGTCAATCATCATCATCATCATATTCAGCTATTTTCTATCCACTGCTGGTTGAAGGCCTCCCCCTTTTCTTTCCACATATCTCGGTCTGATGCTATCCTCATCCATGTAGCTCCTGAAAAACGCTTGATTTCATGTACCCATCTTACATTTGGACGTCGTCTCGGTCGTTCCTTTTCTCTAGGA
>JAGDQP010003087.1:32995-62315 GCA_022664845.1 Lepisma saccharinum
ATATATCTCGGTCTGATGCTATCCTCATCCATGTAGCTCCTGAAAAACGCTTGATTTCATGTACCCATCTTACATTTGGACGTCGTCTCGGTCGTTCCTTTTCTCTAGGAATCCACTGTAGTACATTTGTCGTCCACCTTCCATCTGTTCGTCTAGCTATGTGACCAACCCATCTCCACTTCATCTTCTTTGCGTGCTTGATTACATCCTGTACCTTTGTTTGTGCGCGAATCCATTCTTCTTCCTGTCCCTCCTGGTTATTCCTAGCATGTATCTCTCCATTTCTCTTTGTGTGAAACTTGGACATTGAATGCGCAAACAACTAAAACATTAAACAGAAGTGAATATGCAATATTATTTATGCATTGTTTTATACTGACTGCGAGTGCTGTCTCTGAGGAATACAACTTTCCTTATAAAACATTTCATACTTGTTTTTATTGTGTTTAAAAAAGCTGAAATAGAAATGCTTGATAAAACTTTTCCAATGTTCAAAAACAGGAACAACATACAAATAAATCAAGCATTTGTATGATTGAAGCAGGCAAAAGTGAAAATAGTTCCTCGGAAGGATATTGTTTGTTATCGTGTTAATACGAAGCCCATTTGCGGTAATTTCGATAGACCAAGTACACTCTCATAGCAATTGACCAGAGTTCGAATCAGGTCATAACTATTATTATAATAGGGGTGGAACGTTCCGTTATACGCATCAGCGTGTTCTCCAAAAATTCCAGACACCCAATCGCGGGTACCAACCCATAACACCAGACAGTTGTCAAAACCTTACCAGCCGGTCGTTGATTTCACACAACCTGCCGTTCTTTCCCAAACTACTCACATTACTCGTACGTGACTGCGTTTATTCCCTATACTATGCCCTTCGGCCATTTCACAACTGCTCTATGAATTTATGGAAGAGTTAGCATGGAAATGCGAGTGTTGCTTTCACGACTAAGATCTGTCAAACGAATGACATTTCTCACGACGTATGCATTATTATCTTGGGTGCGCATGCGCAAAGTGTAAAAAACATTTGGAACGACCCTCGTGTATTGAGATAAAATATTGTTCAAAAATCTACAAAAGTGATGTAATTTAAGATGTAATTTGTGAAGTTTCCTCCAATCAAAATAAACTTCGTAAATTGGTATCCCCGTAAATCCAGAACGGATGCCAGCCATGATCTTGGTATTATCACTGAGGAGATATTTATTCAATAGTATTATCAAACTCACCGCATAACTCCCAATAATATAAGTTTTGAAGGGTGTGTTCGTAGTTTCCGATATAATTGTGTACACACACACACAGGGTTTTGCATTGTGACTCCCGCCACCTGACGAAAAATTCACGCGACTAGAAAAACTCACGCAGTTAACATTAATTAGACAGTTGCAATTAGCAGTGCAAATGAAAGATCAAACTAAACTTGAAGTGACAAATAATTAACTTGCTTTTCCAAATGATGACATGATACACTTTTCGTTATCTGTATTTGCGTACAGGAAGTAAGAAAAACAACATATAAATGTCTTTCTGTTTTGACTTTCGTAAAGGATCAAAGTGAACACCAACTTGTTAATTTGTCTTAGAAATGTATGCTCACTCCATCTGGTGTTTGAATTGGAACTAAATAGTTTTCTAACGTCAGTTTCCGATTTAAAGTAAAACATTGTACAGTAACTTTTGTGTAAAATTGTTCATAGAGTTGATGCTGGAAAGATTGAAGGAAATCTGGCTGTTCTATGAACGTGTGTACAATTCTATAAATATATGTATATATATATATATATATATATATATATATATATATATATATATATATATATATATATATATATATATATATATATCGCTTTTGAGAAATCTTGTTTCATTTCATCCTTTTCTTTGTGTAGGAGCGAATGAAAGGTACCGACTGTGTTCCTTTCCCCCTTGCGACACGAATTGAATTCAAAATTCAAAGAGAGAAGAAAGAATGACACAGAGAGAGGAGAAGAAGAAGAAGAAAAATATAGGAAGATGTTTGCATCTCAAATGTTTGAATTCGCACCACCTCGAGACATAAAGACTAGCGAACACACACAAACACATGCATGCATGCACAAACTCACGCCTATACAAAGTGTCGAACTAGAGGAATGAGATAGAGATTCCATCTGCCTTTACTTCTTTTTCCTTGAAAATCTTCTTCGTATTTTGTTTACTTTTATTTATTTACCTTTTTTCCGATGTTATATCTACTCGATGTTTGATTTAGGTATATTTCCTTTTAACTCTGCCATAAAGAAAACACTCGTTTCCTTGTATTGGGCTTTTGAATAGCGACAATATGCAAATAAACACAACATGTACAGGTATTGGACAAAAAAATGGAAACACTTGTGTAAGTAGGAACATTTTGTATTTATACAGTGTTAGTCCATCTTTTAGCGCGTAATACGGCTTGAATTCTGGACAGAATAGACCGATACATGTCCTGAATGGTGGTGAGTGGAATGTGTAGCAATTCTTAATGCAGCACAGCCTCCAGTTCTGGTAGAAACGAAGCGGGTGAAAATCAACCCTGGTTTCCAAAACAGTCCACAGAGGCTCGATGATATTCAGGTCTGTGGACTGTCCTGGCCAGGGAAGATGTTGAACCTCATCAGCATGCTCGTGAAACCACTCTTGAACATGGCCAGCGGTGTGGATGGGGGCATTATTATCCTGGAATATGGCATTCCCGTTTGGAAAGAAATTTGCACCAGCGGGTGGACCTGGTTACCCAAGAGTTCTCTATACGCTGCTGCTGTGATCTAACCGTGAAATGTAACAAACGGCTGCCAAATAGCATGATATAGCTCCCAAGACCAAAATAGACCCACCGCCATGTTTGCCAATCGGACGCAGACAGTCCACATCATATGCTTGAGAGGATGTTTGCCAGACAAAACACGCGTCCAGTGGTGGGGAAGAGAGTAAAAGATGACTCATCCGGCCACACAACACGTTGCCAGTCCTCCAACATCCAGTTTTTGTGGGCATTATACCATTTACGTCCCCTTTGGGCATTCTTGTCTGTTATTACGGAATTGGAAATAGCAACACGCGCATAGATACCTATTTTATGCAGTTCCCACCTCACTGTTTTGGATAACACTGGGGTGTTTAGGTGCGTACTAAGTTCTGTAGTCTTTCATTGCCATTTCACTGCATAACGTCGCTGTTTTGCTCACAGATGTTCCAGATAGACAGTAACCTCAATTAGACCTCTTTGAAACTCCATCAATTCGGACATACTAAATAATGGCTAGTCGTTGCCCAGACGGATAGGCCACAGTGGGGCAGCATTGTTGGGGAAGCGTTTGTTTGGCTGCTTGGACTTAACTTCTGTCAACCAACGCATCCTCAACATTGGCCAAACCAAACTCAAAATTCAATGACCATTAAAAAATGTTGAAATACGAAAACAAGCAAAAGGGAGCATTTATTCATAAATTCTAACAAGAACAATTAATGTTATTGTGAAAAAGTAAAAGTAAAAAATCTTACCTGGGCTGGATTTGAGCACGGGTCGCCTGGTTAGTAAACCAATGCCGTTCCCATGAACCACGAAGACATAAAAAAAACAAGCTTTGGAAGGGCATTAGTTTAGTAAATACTGTAAATTCGTAAAATAAATGAGTTCCAGATGTTAGTTTAGAATATTTAAGGGTGTTAGTTTCTTAAAATTAGTTTGTTATGATGCATTTAAAGCGAAATAATTTAAAATGCAACCAAATGCACTCGTTGGTCACACATTGTCGATCGTTGACAAATATTACCAATTTTACCAACTGAAATCAAAGTTGGCCCAACGTTAGGTTACTCAAGTCTATACCACCCAACAATGAGCCAACGACGAAACCCAGTGTAGAAAAAGTTCTCTAAAATTTGGTGGCCAATGAGGCTACCTGAAGAATTTTGTGGTGACCATTAGTAATCACTGGTGGCTTCATATAATGTATTATATTTGACTGACGTTAAATATATATTACACGCATTTTACATAATAAATGTACCATCGTATTAAAATAAGCCAAAAATTAGGATGAATTAAAATGCAAATATAAAAAATGAAACTTACAAAGGCGTACCGAAAATGAGTAGAAAATAAGTTTCGCGGCACGAAGATAAAATACAGGTCGGTGATGAACGACAGTACTTGATAGGGTAAAAGTTGGGAATTCAGAATAAATAACTAGTGGCCAGAATTAGCCACCAGGTGCGGCTCAAGGTGATCAAATCTAATGAATGGTTGCCGTGGCGCGAAACCCAACCGCATCCTGCAGTTGGCCCAACCCACTAGGGTTTAGTCTTAGGGTGGTAATGGTGAAGCTGATTCCCTTCACCATAATATTTTTGTTCGGGATTATCTCCCTTAGCCTTTGCATATCTCTCTACTAAGTGCAAGGTTTCGGTCCGCCGCGTATATTTCCGATATCCACTATATGATCGGCATTCCCATATCCACCACCTGGTGGGAAAATATTAATTTCAACACGGTAATTTTTACAAGACAGTGGGAATAATATATTAACTGACAGAAGCAGTTTTGTGCAGATATTTACAAAATTCGAATTAATATATTAAATTATGCTTTTCAATCCAGAAGTTCTATTCATACAAGACGTATTCCAATCTAAAGATTATATGAACATATTCCACTGCGTCAAATAATGCTCATACATGCTCGGTTTTAAACTGTTTCTTAACTGAAGCTTTCCTTAGTATTCCACGAATCAAATTATATATTAAATATATTTTTATTTATATTTTTTTTTCAATTAACATAAGCCAGCAAAATATGTTATTATTATAACTTAACTCACATTAATGTTTTAATTGCCAATTCTCTCTTTCGTTTTTATGTACAAAATATGTACAATACAATAATTTACTGTACAAACAATAATTGTTACGTGACCATGTAACATTATTTCACTGCACGTGGAAAGAAACAAGAAAATATAAATAGCGCGTCAATGGCAGTTATTGATGGTCTCGTGAAGGTCTGAACCGAAACTGCTACGAGAAGGGAGGGTAAGAAGATTCGCTGAAGTAGAACCACAGTTTGGTGAAGAGTACGTGCCGCAACCACTACACCAATGGGCACGTAGTGTTCCGGTGAGCTTCCCAAGTGTTGTCCAGTACTGCTGCTGAAGGCCGACGAAGAGACTAATCGTTCAGAGGATAGACCTCCCCGCTAGGAGACCGATTCCCTCTATGGCCTCTCGGATGATAGGTAAGCACCCAACAGTATATCCTCTTAATGAGGGAGGACAGTTGCTCTGCTTGTACCAAAGGAGAACTCTGTATGAGAGTCCAGTCCCCTGGTTTCGCCATCTTTCTCCGCTTAAGATGAGAACTTCTCAGAAGGAGGGGGTGGGTTATTTATTTAATAAACACCAACTCTGCTGGTGGTACTTGTGCACAACTTATTTCGTGCTTCCATATAATCTGGTTTACATGACCACCTCGGTCGGACTATCTAGACGGATACATTAACTTTCTACAAGTATTGATTTCTCACTTATAATAACACAATTAAACAAATATTAATTATAACAAAGTTAATTCAGTATTTCCTCTTTCTAAATATATATTTATAAATTTTTCGTTAAAACATTATTTTAAAATACAGTAGTAGTATAGAAACGAATTACTCTAGTCCGCGACGTCGCGCACCATCTCTGAAGTTGCACAACAAATACTGACCGCTACAAACTGCACAAAGCAGGCCGTTGTAAGATGAGCTCCCATTAACTATCTTTGACTTCAGGAGGTCCGCGATTTGGAAAAGGTTTGTGAACCACTGCCATGATACATCTATCTAATTTCAAGAGAGAAGATTAACCGTGACACAAATTACCGGTCGTTTTCGCCAATTCACTCATAATGAAGATGTGAACAAATGTTGATAATTTCACGAAGAATTGAAAATCACAAAAAAAAAAACCATGTATTTTGTCCATTTTGGGGCCAAATTGAGATAAGACTGCTATCTATTTGCTCTTTGAAGGGTCTTTTTTTTTAACAAACTGCCATGTATGAATATAATATACATGTCTGTTTATTAAAAGTAAAACCATAGACCTTGTAATAGCTAGACTTAGCACGCTTCTCCATTTCGATCTGCGCTAAAACTAATGTTTTTTTGTTTTTTGTTTTTGTACAGGAGCACGTGATTTTGAATTTTGGCGCATGCTACGTTTCGGCGCTACCGTTTCGGTGCCAAAGTGAGGAAAACGGAAATTATTAACATACCTTATGACATAGTGATGTACTTTTTACTATTACGGTCCCCTCACGACAATTGATGATCAATGAAAAACTTAAAACATTATTTTTTGTATTCTGCTTCTAACTGCTTCTGACAAAGTTTTGAAGCATTATTTAAGTTTCCACGGTTTGAGCTAAAGATGCCTAAGGGACACAAGAGGCCAGGATATTTCTCTCGTGTACAAGGATGCTAATGAGATGTAGGTTTCATTCGTAATATAAATAGAGAAATTAGTTAAAATGGTAGTTTAACCTCGACCCAAGATTAGACTTCAATCTCAACTTTACCGTCGGACTTAAACCTCGACCTCGAACCTTGCAGTTTAACATGACATTCTTTTTTTTTTTTAATATATCAAAAATTGTTCGAAAGGTATGCAGAATGCATTGTAATTAAATATGAAACTTATTTTCTTGGAATATAAAATAATAAATTACGAAATTGTGTCTTTACGAAATTACGAGTAGCACCCCCTGAAACCTGTTCTTCTGCTCCTACCTAGTTCCGTGCCTGTTATAGCTCAGCATGTTTATGTTGTAAATAAATAAATAAATTCATTTTCTGCCGGAAAAACACTTCATAATTAAAATCATTGAAAAAAAAAATATGTTTTTCAAGTGCTTACTAAAATATAAACGTCTCATTGAATCTCTTCCATGAAAACAGACCCTGGATCCGTTCTTCTGTCGCATCTCATGGACGAAGATTTTAATACATCTTTAATACAATAGTTTCACTGGAGTGATTCTTTCGTAAAGCTCTGGCGCCGAAATGTTACGGCGCCAAAACGTTACTGCTCCGAAACGGAGGTGCCGAACTGAGCGGGTCCGGGAATATGAGTTCTATGCCAGCGCTATCTAGCGGATGAATTCAAAATTACGTACAAAACACATTAGTTTTAGCGCAGACCGAAATGGAGAAGCGTGCTAAGTCTATCTATTACGAGGGTCTATGGTAAAACTTGATTTGATGCTCAGGTATAGGTAATACTAATTGTGGTCTTTTAAAGCGCTCTTTAGGTAAAAATCAGGAAAATGAAAAAAAAAACACGCTCTTTTCCTGTGGTTTTCAATTGCGATCATTGGCAGTGTTAAATATATTTGCGCCTTAACGGTGAATATAAGTTGTTATGAACTGGAATTCCAATTTAGAACTTAATATCAAAAGAAATCATCAACATACTGTGATTCTTTTTTTTTGTAATTTATCTGTTTTTCCTTTAGTTCAAAACAGCTCCTCTCTGGAGAATAAACTTTCCTTATAGAGAAATCAACGGAGGGGAAAAAACTGTTGTGAAACTTAATCATATCATATCATGTGTCGTTGTTCCAAAATGTTCTTTCTGAACCACGATAAGGTTTACCAAAACATGACTTTGTTGAAAGAAAATGGAGAAATATGACCTTTGGAGTTGCTATGACAACACTAACGGCGACGACAAAAACAAGAAGAGGTAAAGGAAAGAAGATAAAGAAAATATTTTCCTTTTTTTTAAAAAAAAAAGAAAGAAAGAAAAAGAAAACGGAGACGATGAACTAAGGGTAATTCCGATCATGGATTCTTTATCACTAACACACTGGGGACTTCCCCTGCGTAATAGCCTTGGAAATCGGGATCAGATTACAACAGGAAACAAGATGGAGAACAGAGACCGGATGGCAAAATAACTAGGTTGAACTAAAAGTTCAATTTCAACAGGTTTTTATTTTTCCGCGTAGGATAAAGAAAAAAAAACACTGAAGAAAAAAAAAGTGTATTATATAATACCTTGTTTTTCACGTGGGTTGCCTTCTTATCACAAATTTATCATTCAAACTTCTACAGAAAGTTTACAACATGACACGCCTTCACCTCATTTTCTGGAATCTCTATTTCAGAGTACACAGTGTCTTCTATGAAGGCAGCAAATATTACAATTATACTGACATTAAAAGATGAAAATAGTGTTACAATTAATGACTTAGTATTAAAATATTTATTGTTCTTGTTTCCGAAGAAATGTATGTAGAAAACTTTCCTCATAAAATAACTCCACGAATGAGAGGATGTTTGGTTACACGTATGATGTAGATTTAATAGGGTACGATATAGATCCACTACAAAGTAACACCGATATCTTAGTAGAAGGTTGCGATGAGATAGGTGTACAGGTGAACGTAGAGAGAACTAAATACATGAAAACAAACTGAAACACAGAGGATGTAGGAAAAAGAAATATAATTAAGAATGAGATCATAGAGTACTTAGAATCATTTGTAACATGCCAAAAAATTAGGTCACGGGAAAAATAAAAAATGCTTAGTATTGGGCAATGTATGTTTCTATTCAGCCTAGAAGCTTCCAATCTCGCCACTAATATTAAGGCAGTTAAAATTGAAAATATACAAAAAGATTCTTCTACGTGTAACATTTTTCCGGCCGAGTGGTTTGTGGCGGTAGGTCATCGGTTCGAAGGTCCCGGGTTCGAATCCCGGCAGAGGCATGGGTGTGGATTTTAACAGTTAAAGGCGAATCGTGACTGGCCGAAGTCCACAATTACTAGACTGCCCCATATAAAAATTAAAAAAATGCCAAAGTTTTACGTGTAACATTTTATAATTACTAATGTAGGAGTATACGCCCCTCGCAGATGAACACGACTGTTTGAAGATAATGTTTCGAAAAAAGATATACGGGACGACATGAAAGGCGAATGGAGGAGATTGCATAATAAAGAACCACACAAGTATCCTTCACCGATATTATAAAAAAAGAATGAAATCACGACGTCAGATGGGCAGGTCATATAGCTCAAATTTGGTGAAAACGTAGATTATAATCGACCTTGTTTGGGAAGTCGAAAGGGAAGAGGCCATTGGAAATACCGAGACGTCTTTGGGAGGACAGTATCAGGAGACATCTTTGAGAGATAAGTGTTCGTGATGAAAATTGACTTGATCTTCCTTATGGCGAACGTTTGTTACTGCAGCGATGAACTTCTGGGCTCTATAAGCCTTAATTAGCTAAAACCTTTTTTGACCTTCCAATCTCCGAGGATAACAATGATGTATTTCCGAATAGAGATTTTTCTTCAGTAGCTTGTTTAACAAAGACATTGAATGAGTGCATCTGAAAAGTAGCTAAGGCCTAAGTGTATCACATAAAGCTGATACACGAAAATAAACAGAGAAATTTTACACAAAATTAGAATGCAATAATATATAGCCGTCATTTTAATTTCATAATACAGAGCGTAAAATGGGGTACATTTGTAATATCGTGATATATGTAATTTTGTGACAGATTCCATTTTGCACATCTACGACATCACCAAGAGTGTTCAAGGTACTATCAGGCAAAATACTTCTTGAAACACCCCGGTACGGATTCATGGCACCTTGGGCACAGTAAATTTTGGCGCCCCCATCATAAGTGATGTACTATAGTAATGATTTAAAAATTGGCTCCCGCCAGTATCTCGGGGCCTGCCCTATGACCTGCTGATCTACACGAGTTTTAAATCCTCTCGCCAAGACCTTTTCAACGATACCTCAAACACTTTAATGGTTCTAGTAGTTGCTGTGTTGAAAATTGCCCTCCCTTTCTCAGGACCCACCCCTGTGATTTTGATTATCTATACTGGTTTGAATTCGCCCTCGCTGAGTCCTTTTCAACCACTTTCTTAGCTGAGTTGTAGACAGTCAGACGGACGGACGGTTGTATAAGGCTTCACAGCACTTCGCACGGTGATAACACGCGTAAAAGAATGAGTTAGAAAGAAACTTTGGTCCATATTGGTTTAGATTCGAAATGAATAATCGAGATTAACTTTTCCTTCCGCTCCCACGCTTCAAAAATTAATAACATTTTCATTGCATCGATCAGTCCAGTATCGCTTTTAGGTAGAGGTCACTGGATCTGACCAAGGTTGGCTTTCCACGATACGCACACTTTCGATCAGTTTTTTTTTTCAAATGGCACTTACTTAACATACGCTAAATTCTGTTTTGACAGTGACGTTTGTGTGACACGCTCTGTTATGAACAACGTTATTTTGTCGCCCGCTGTTTTGGCCGGTGCTGTATTGTCGTGTTCTGTTTTGGCAACGAAGTTCTGTCATTATTCCACCCCCCTCCCCAAATTTGGCGCTCTGGGCTCGGGCCCATTTATAAATCCATGCCTGCAGACACCTGACGGCGAAAATTTGAATTCGACAATTGTTGGTAAGTGAAGTGAAGCTGAACAGGCTTCAGATCTGTTGCTCATCGTTCCTCTATCTGTACACCGTTGATCACGCAATATACTGTGTATGTCCACATGGTAATCATATTCCAACATACCCGACGAGTATGTCCGGTTTTATGGCATATAGTGCATATAATGATATTCGAACCTCAAATATTGAACCCTAGAGAACGTTGGTAATGGGTCTTTAACAAACACCAGAAGGTGAAATATCGCATGGTGTGAGATTTTGCGAAAAGGGCGGCCACGAGAGGAAAGTTGTCGTCGTTTTTATAGCACAGTCAATCTAGCGCTGTGGAAGAACACGATTAAGAACCACCTGTACATTCCTGTGAAAGTGGTGGTGTTCGTCCAATTGCAGTATGTAGTTCTCATGATTAGTGGCCAATTATGAAAACAGCCAATTTCTTGTAGGAATCGCCGATCACAGTTGCCTTCTCGCTGACTCGCCATTTTCGAAACTGCAACTGTACATTGAGTATAATCGAAATAATGCTAATTCGTCCGAAACGTGGACAGTTATTTTTCTTAATGGCGTTAAGTTACATGCGTTTAAGGTAACAATTTATTCATTTACGAAAACTCATCATCATTTTCTGAGCACCCTGTACAACGAGAATCTGAGTGCGAGTACGCTTGGCCATAAGACAGACCTACTAAACAAGATAACAATAACGGAATAAGAGTGTGTCGCCGCAGTAAACTCCCTATTAGGGTAGGTATAGAGTGCACTCTGTTGAGAAACAATTGAACTAGCTATAAATATCACTCACAAAGCCTTGAACAGCAATTACCTTTTGTGGTCTAGTGAAGAAAGTATCGGCTCAGTGTGCCAGTGGGCCCTGGTTCGAATACTATAACCTCAACTTTTTTTTTAAAGGAACATAACATTATCTTCCTTTCTGATATCGAAAACGGCTCTGCTCTACTGAAATTGGTAAGAAAAGTCAGGTTAGATTCCTTTATATGCAAGGGAAACTTTAACGACAAAATTCACAGACATAGGTTAGTAAAGTCACGTTAGATTGCTTCTTTTTTTTATCATACGTATGCAAAGACCCATCGACAAATAGGAAAGGCAGTATTATCACAAATCTCAATCCAAGTTTTAATAAAATCGGTGTTTGAAAATTACACAAGAAGCTGGTGTTTTGAAAAAAAAAAGTATTGTTGAAACTTTAATAAAAGTTCTCAAAACCAGAAACGATTTATTTTTGTGGCTATCCACAATGACGGTGAGTATCGAACGGTTAGATTACTAGGTTCAGTTCGAAGCCAACAGGACTAATCGTGTGCGTATCTGATCGATACTTAAGAAATAAATGAATATGAGCTATCTAGTCAATCGATTAATATCCACCATCAACGCCGCCATAGCAACGGAAAAATAACGCCTGTTTTTTTTCTTTATTGTTATCATCGATATTTAGTTTCATTCGTTGATACGGGAGGAGGGGAAACTCAGAACTTGATTTCCTCCTGCACAAAGTTGCGTATGATATGTTGCTTTACAAGAGACGTGAACTTAGATTCATTGCAATTTCCGTTTACCAATGTTGTCTTGTATTATATTGGGAATATTTTTTTATTGAAGAAAAACATAACATATACATATCATAGAGACGGGGAAAAGGTGGGGGAAGATACAAATGTACTTCTACGTACTTCATAAGCTAAGCTCGTAAAACACAATCCTTTTAATCAATGACCGGAGAAACTATCTCGCGCAAACATCCATCGTATTAGTACTGGTGGCAGGAAATTAATGAAAGGGTCTATTTTATTGCTGGAGAGGTCTTTGTGACATACTTTCACGCTCTGTCTATGTATGCTATTTCTTTCTATACCAACGTTAACGAGAAATATTTTTTTTTCCTAACTCAATTTTTAATCTCAGAAATGGTGTATTGACGTCATCAAGTTAGTTGTAGATAGAATCGTCAAATAAAAACAGAGAGAGAGAGAGAGAGAATTAGTAGCATGTGAAACCTAGCTTTTTTGCAATGCATTCCGAGAGGGGGGAGGGAGTGTAATGAATATTTTTCTTCCTCGCTATTCGAGAAGGTCATGCAAATGGCGTTGATTTGATAAAATCTCAGTCCTTTAGAAGCTAACAAATCCGTATTATTACGCTCTTAGAATTTCCTACCCTTTTAGATCAATTCTGATTATGAGAGGTGGTTGAAATGTGTTGTTTCGTGTTCTCATGGAAATATGCCTAGTAGATTGAGAAGTCATGTTTTACAAATTACTCGTGAATAATTATCATTATCATCTGTGATGATAACATTAGTCTTTTCATATCCTTTTTCCAGTCATTCCTTTTACTGCATTTATTTTCTTGTCCATAAACCGCATTTCACAGTAAGGACTGATTTAACGAAATTCATGACCTTCTGTGTTGAATTATTTATAAGGTCCGAATTTTGTTAGCTACCCTATCAAGGGACCTGGATTTTGAAATGAAATCTTAAAAAAACAATTTCTTTTTTTTTTTCTAAAAATGAAAACGAGGAACACGTTTTTTCTGCCTCATCACAAGTTTATAGTCCCAAATCTGATATTCGTACTTAAAGTTTTCGGTAGGAGACAGGATAACAGGGCCCCCTTGTGATGATTTGATCGAATTTGACTTTAATATTTTCTAGAGAACATTGTTACTCTGTGTGTGCAGAATGTATTTCACGTTTAACGAAAAACTTACTGAAATATGAAGGGTCAAAGTATGATTCAATGGGAAATTCTTGTAAACTTTAAATGACGGGGATAATGGGGTCGAATTTGTTTTTAATCGATTCTAGGCAACATTATTACTGTGTTGTCAGAATTTTGTTTAGGGTAAGGATAGAAATATTAAAATAATGAGGGGTCAAAGTGTGGATTTTGCCAAATTGGGATACCAGGGCCATTTGATAATTGGATCTAATTTTTAGTCGATTCTTGGAAACAATTACTCTGATCATTGAATTTACAATCAAACTTCGGCACCCTTCAGAAGTTTGAGAATGAGAACTTACGTGGTTCTAATGAAAAATAATAAGATTTTTAAATTAAAAAAGCGTTTTAAGGCTCTCTGCAAGTGCCATTTTGTTTCCATACGGCAGGGCGAAACTGCTTATTTATTTCGTACGCTGACCTTTAGTACTTGCCACCCAACCTGTTATGCCTTTCTAAACTGCTTGCGCATGTCAAAAGAATATACGTTCTAAGAAAATTAGATACTTTCCCATCGAATCCTACGAGCACGACTTCAAATATTTTTGACAAATTAGGCTCAGTGAATCTGCCCGGATTTTCAGTTTGATGGTGTTAAGTATAGAGTTTTGCAAGGCGTCTGCAGTTTTCTAATCGTAAAAATTTTTAATAGAGCGATGTGTGTTGGAGAATTTCCACTATGAGCATAATGCAGCCACATGCTGATTGGCCGACGTCGGATTTGTGGCGGCTGCATTTAAAGAGTTGGTTGGATAGTGGCGTCCAAGTCGGCATTTGAGCGGCCAAATGTCGGCCTAATATAATGTCTTTTAAGGCAGCTACCGATGTGTCGGATATTGCTAGTAGGCCATTGTTCCCTCAGAGTCAATGGCTAACTGGACGGGTGGATGGCGCTGTGCAACAGCTGGCCCAGCTGCTAGGCCCACTCCTTTGCCAACGTGTCCTTAAGAGGCCTCCGTACCTACGCTGCCTGTGTGTGTGTGAGAGAGAAAGAATATTCACATTTTTTAAGTTACTGAACAAAGGACAAGCAATAATAAATTTTTAGAAAGCGGCACCAATAATGTGAATGTGTGTATCAAATAAATTATCTGAGAATTTGGCATTGTTTATTTTAGCTGAGAAATTAGAATTTCTGTAATTAATGACGTCGCGCTGCTATCTATCTGCAATGTTGTTAATTGCTAGAAAGACAGGATGGGAGAGAAAAACCAACAAATCAGTCTTCATATTTCTAACACAAGATCCAATCAGCTATCCGAATATCGAATTCGAGTCAATGTGCATGCATTTACTTGAGGAACAATGTCGGATTCGATTCGATGTTGGAGATTCGATGGGTGAAAGATGGACCTTTAACGGCTCGACGTCGGCTCCCTAATCGGCAGAACGTCGGGTTTTCTGCAACATCCGGTCGTTGGGGTGATGTTTCATGCCCATGTCGGCGCGGATTTTGCAACTAAAAACCCCACGTTGGCCCAACGACATTTTCCTCACGTGGCGGGTAGTAACACCCCATTGAGGATCTGACTTTGGGGTGGCTAAGAGGATAGCGTGCTCGCTTTCTGTGCGCGTGGTCACGGTTTCAATTCACTCAGGAGTCCATTGAACGAAGTGGTTCGGAGCCCACTGTACCAAAAACTATAAGTCCCGTCCTTAGAAGCTCAATAGCTCGTTACAGATCTCGAAACAATTATCAAATGACCCCATTATCCCATCACGTAAATGTTACAAGCGTTTCCCATTGAATTCTAATGCACGACCCCATACCATAGGACTGTGCCCATACTTCGACCCACCCCTCATATTTCAGTAAGTTTTGGTTGCCCTGAACAACATTCTCTAAACACAGTAACAAAGAGTTTAGATGAAGTAAAGCATAGACATTTTCATATATTTACACGAATGGACTGGATGTAAAAAGTTTCAAAGATGACATCCCTTCCAAAACTTCTCCGGGAGGAAAGAGATGTGTATGGTATGTAAAGTTTGAAGGGGATAGGGTGTTAGGGAGAGAAAAAGTCAACAAACCAAAGCTTGAATATCGGAAGTGAAGGGAAGTCAATGTGGTCCAAAAGAAAATTTCCATAAACGCTTCTGCCGAAGTTCACCAAGACATAATGTAACATATGAAGACAATTGATAGGCTAAAACACCTTGGAAAGTGCGAGAAGGTTCTCTTTAAATTCTTCTCCCTTCCTTTCTTCTCAGTTTATTAAAAGCTTTGGTTCAATCCACACAAACACACACACACTGAGACGCATGTTTGCATCTAACTTGCGCTTAAACTGGCAAAGCCCTCTCGCTCCATTGACCTATTCTGTGGCCGCGTAATGACTCCTCACAGGGTCATAAAATGCGATCAGCCGAGCTATTTCCATGGGCCTTATTCGATCTCAAAACAAGATACGATGACGTCTGGGCTAAATCCACCGTGGTTTACCACCAATCTGAAAGCGAGAGACGCGCTCCTTCCGGACAGTTTGGGTTTCTCTCTCGCCTCATATAAAACGTTGCAATAAGAACGCTTCAATGCAGTTCAGCATTTCTGGTATCAGTCCGCCTAAACAATGCTCGTAATTTGAAGCACGAAATTACCAAAATAAAGACAGGATCAATCACAAACAAAATAATATAATAAACTCTTAAATACTGTTAGATATGCTTCTGTATCATTTCTTGTCAAATAGACTCACATTAATTTCTTCCAGTTAAACAATTCAATGTTTTCTTAAATTTGTCTATATAAATTTTCCAAACATAAAACTAAGTGCACGAAAATAATTTAAAATTCACCTCCAGAAAATATGATAATCTCCTTGTAATTTTACATACCTTACTCACACTTTGTAGGGATATTTGTTACATTTTCTGAGCACAAACTCGGAGTACCTAGCCAATGATATGTGCAGATATATATATTTTATTTCTCTACAAAAACTAAAACACCTTTTGCATTAACTTGCAAAATGCTTCTCATACAGACAGCCTTTGGTAATTTTATCTTTATTTGTATTTGAAATAAAACGATCACCTTTATTGACATATAAGCATCGTATAATTATCCTCAAATTATCTAATTATCTATTTAATAGCGCTACATTATTACACCATCAAAAGTTTAATAATAGCTTTCGAAGATATTAACATGATGCAGTTAATTAAAGCAAATACGCGTTAAACTGAATAAATACCTACGTATAATGAATAGACAGACGTTCAGGGGAAAATTGTATATACACTCTGAGAACGTTGATATAAGGCTAATATCAACAAGTTCTGCTTTTCGAAGTGGGAGCGAGTGATGGAGGGACACGAAGAGTTGTTGCGTAAAAAGGTGGATAAGCGAGCAGTATATTTAAGCATAATAACGAAATAAAGTCAACTAAGACTTATTGTTTGTTTGATATTATAAAAGATAAACTTAACAGTTTTTATCACAATCTACAAATCTATGATCATAGTTTGAACTCTCTATGTTTCAATTTTTAGGAGCAGAATTTCAGTTTCCTGCAACGAAAACTATACAATAGAGATATACTTAGTTAGTGCCGCAATCTTTCTTCAGAGACCGTTGGTTTACACTAACAAGTGATCTGTGAAGACTGAAATCCCAAATGTTATCCTTGGAACATATGCAAGCACGCATTTATCTATTGTACATCTGGTTGCATAAGGAAGTGGGGGCCATGTTGACACCTCTTCCAATGCTTAATCCTATCAAAACATGTATGTATGTATGTGAGTGTGTGTGTGTAGGTGTAGGTGTGTGTGTGTGTGTGTGAATCTATTTCTGTTCCAACATAAATCTGGAACGCCTGAAACAATTTGAACGAAACTTGCTACACATATTGTAATAGGTCCTCGTGTTGCTGCTGTGCGGCGGCTTTTATCTTTACTGTCACGAGACCTTTCTGTTTTCTTAGTTTGCTCCGGCTAATCTTCAGGGTCGTTTGATAGGTTACCTTCGATGTCATAGAATGACCACTCACTATCTAAAAACATGCCCCAAAGCTACACCGTAGTGGGGCTACGTTAACTATATGTTTAGAGGTATTCGTAAGCAATTGCACGGCGCTTAAAGCAGCCACCGCAACCACAAACAAATGCTCCAAAACGTCTAACTATAATCAAACGTCTATGGCATCAAAATAAAGGTATTTATTCAGAGGGTTAAAGACAAAAACATTTAACTATTAAATTCAACCTCTAGGTTGAAGTTCCCGCCATGAACCATTTACATATTAGGTTCGTACATCTTTTCGGTGTACCTAAAAGTTTACCATATAAAATCTATTGTCCTTCTTTGTTCTTAGTTTATTCTTTAAACACTAATTATTATCCTTTATTCATCTGTCATTAACAATCATAAGAAAACAATAAATTCTTTCCAAATAAGAAAGTTACTCGCTTCGCTTTTTAGGTGACAAAAGTACAGACATCTAGCGTCCACCTTGTGAAACTCCAAAAACGCTCCTTTAATAATGCATAGGCCATAACAATATCACTTACAATCTGAAAAAGAAAAAATCAGATGGGGTTAAGACACCTCTAGCGGTGAGAGGAAGGGGTGAGATGTAAAAAAATAATCGAAAACAACTGATATTAGTGTCGAATCCATAGTTTTCGGGGTCACTAAGGTGATTGATGACAGTGCCGACGACATTTAATCTCAAATTTAGTCAAATTTAAAAAATTACAAAATTATTCCTACAAGATAATTCTGTTACTACAAAACCAAGAGACAGAAAATACCGTTTGTAAAAATACATAAATAAATTAAAATTAAGCATTCTAAACGTCATAGCTCTATGTTTTGTAGCTCGTATTTGTAAATAACTTGTACTCTCGTTGAAGGACGTAAAATACAGCAATCTTAGCCAATAGTCAACGTACTATTCTGACATTCGTCTTCAGTCTTTGCGGAGAAACCAGAGAACAGTTCATTTTAAATGGCAGACAGACGTAAAATAAAACTGGAAACATATTTGCGTAACAATTTGTTTTGATTTGTTACTTTTAAAGAAATATATACCGTATCAAGCGCTAACAGAGCTCTTTATTACACCAAACAAAAAGTTTGATCCAAACATAAAAGTAAAGAGTCTATATTTACCTTTCGTCTGTTGCATGTGCTCTTCAAGGTCAACGACGGTTATACATAACGAAAATACTTCTCTTGAGCACAAACTGTTGTTCCACATAAACTGTCATGAGCATAAATAAGCGCACATGCAAAAAATCAATTTAAAGAAATTAATGATTCTGTAAAACAAAGCGGCAGGATCTTAAGATTAGATAAGACTTTATTTTACAATGTAAATTAATAATAGTCATGTAACATGACTACTGCTTAATCTTTTCTTTATAACTTACATAAAATGTATCCCAATACTGTAGTGATTGATTTAAAATATTTCGTTAAATTTGTGTTATAGTACTTTGTATCCAGCTCCTACGTGAGCTAACACTAACAAAAGTTTTCGTTACACTGTTAAGCATTTTCAGACAGTTGCCTGGAAAACGATAGGTAAATAAATATAGCTGGCTGGAAATTTCCAGTAACTTGGTTAATACAAACTAACCACCTTACAGTTTTCAGGAAAAGAATAAAGATAGAAACCTGAAGCAACATTTATACACGTGTTGTTCAGTTAGAAGTCTTACTGGCTGGACCAAACTGCCATTGATAAGAAAATACTAGATGAAAATAATATAAAGGGTCATAAATAACTTACCCTAACCCGAAAATTAAAAAACAAAGTTATTCCCATGGTTTACATCATGGTTTAATCACTTTTTCTGTTTGTCAATTAGGGATCGCAATCCCCATTCACTGAGGATTATTTCCCTTTCCTGGTAGAGTGCTTGATCAAATTGGCGACAGGAAACACTTGATCAGAATTTCATGTTTGGTTACGACAATAAACCGTTTTCTTTTCCTGCGCATGTGCGAACATCACACTGGAACTGAAATATCAGAACTGCTAGTAGCACACAAAAAATCTCCCAGTGCTCTTTCCAGAATTACTTCAAATACAAACATTTATCTTAGACGTTGGTGAATTATACGAAGGCACTTTCCTATAATTCTTAACAGTGTATAGAGAAACTGGAATATTACTTAAACTTCAGCTATAATAATGTTTATAATCTCAAGATTAATCACTTTTCGTTATCAGCATATTGTGAAGTTATATATTTCAAAAATAACAAAAGATATAATAATTACATAGGAAGGGACAGGCATAGCTCAGATGACAGCTATCACAAAATGAACTGAATAGGACGGGCCTGAGATAAGTCCATAAAAGCTTCATTGTTTCTAAAAATCAAATAATCGACAAGTTAAAAAATTAATCTGATGAGGCAGTAACTTTTCTTTTTGCTGTTTTTGGCATTATATGCACTCAGACTGAAAGGCGTACTAATGCCTAAAACAGAAGCTGATAAAGATTAACTGCCGACTTCAGATTCGTTCTTAGCTACCTAATTTTATACGGCCATTTTAAGGTTAATATAAAGCAACGATCTCCAACAAAAGATGGCAACACTATCTCCGTATATGTCTAATGTATTTTTATCGTTGCACGAAATTTCAATGTTGCTCCTACAAATTCAAGCCTAGAGAGTTCAAACTTTCAGGGAAGAAAGTTCATAACCAATTCAAGAGTTCAACAATGCCGATTTTTAAAAAAAATGTCGTTTCATTGTTGAAATTGCGTGATTGTTGTTGTAAATATCAAAACCTAAAACAATGAAGCTCTTCCAACAATAAACAAAAAAGAAAATTAAAAATCTGCATTGATCGAACTCTTGAAGTGGCTATGAACTATCTTCCCTGAAAGTTTGAACTCTCTAGGTTTAAATTTGTAGGCGCGGCATTGAAATTTCGTACAACGATAAAAATATATTAGATATATACAGAGATAGTGCTGCCATCTTTTGTTGGAGATTGTTGCTTTACATTAACCTTAATCTTGTGATGTTACAACCATTTCTTGTGTTTTTTAGTGTATAATGTACACTGAATTTGTGCACGCTTGTTACTGCCGAAGCGAAGAGCAACTTCCGATTTTTTTTCAGCGGATCCCTTTTCAACGCGGTGATACAAAATTTTTCAGTATGGTATTAATATACTATCTGTACTCCTGAAATTAGGTATCTCTCACCGTAATTTCCAAATGTTCTTGTCATATTTACACTATTTTCCTTCGCCTTAATTTCAGATGACCATTTAATGTTCGAATTGTATCTATAAACTATTCATCTGAATTAATCTATGTTCTTTAGGCATCTATGGCTCAGGCAGGGATAGATTAGGGCCTTAAAGGAAAATTATGTGGAAAGGGTTCGTCTAGGGCCTAAGTTGAAAGTAGTATCCCGGCATTTTCCTGGTGTGACTCAGGAAAATTTCTGGAAAACCTCAAAATCAGGATCGTATAAATCAGGATCGTATATATTTCTGGAGAACCTTCCTTTCTAAAGTACTCACTTTAGTATGTCGTCATTGTGGCTGCCCTAATTTTATACTTTATACTTCTCTTGTGTTTATTGGTTATTCATTTTTTTCGACAACATGAAAATAGATTTGACATTTGTATGGCTCTTTATGTACAAAACAAACATTTTGGAGACAGTTACAAATTAGAACTTCTCGTACTTAATTCGAAATTACAAAAGATTTGAAATTATGTTTGTTGAAAGTGTACAATTAAAGAGAGAACGTACGAAAAACAGATTATAGACATTTGAAGCTATAAACTAGTTCAATTTGATTGCATGTCCGAAGATAGAAATGAAGGGGCATAAAAGTAACTGGGAAAGCATTAACACAACCGAATAAGTTTGTATATAACGAATACACCAAGCGAAATATTAAATTTACTCTCCACATTTGTTTTGTGCCTAAACTTTTGATAAGTTTAATGAAGACATTACCGGGAAGAAGACGCATAGCCCTATGCTTTAACATTGTCTATGTGCCCTTTTTCCGGCAATGACGTTGATCCAATAACGGCATAAATGCTTTTACGCTGTTATTACGTAAAGTACATGTTGACAATCGTCATCGTTTTGTACTAACGGACGCTTCAAACCGCATGTTTCTGTGATCGTCCTACTTTATTTTATAGCCAAAAGATGGCATGTATACGGTATGCACACATTTAACTCTTCAGAAGCCAATATCTCAAAACAACAGTTTGCACTTATGCCGTTCTTACACCTAGGTCTTTACGACTGGTAATTGTCAAGTATCTTCCAAACGCTGCAAATGTACCTAGAAGTATAGGTTATGCTGGCGGAGTGTAGAGTAAATTGTACCACCGGCATTATGCAAGAATAACCGAGTGAGTCGTTTATCGTAAGAAGCATTATTTGTAAGAGGTAACCACAAACAATCGCTAGGTTAACGGAGCCGTTTCTTCAATAGCCGAGGAAACTTTTGAGTGTGAAAACTACCATTTATCTCAGTGTGCATGTTATGTCACGTAGGTTACCCAGTCCTACGATAACGTCGCGGATTTTGGATAGACAATGGGTGGATAACTGTGTTCGAACTCCACGGCCGACCATCCCTCAGTTTCACCAGGTGAATGCTGGGATCTCTCCTTAAGTAATGCCCTGGCCTTTTCCATCCTCTTCCCTACCCTATTCCGACCTCAGCCAAAGATACCTAAACGCAATAAATGAATTCATGTACGGTGGGTGATTGTTAACGCTCTCCGTCTTAAGACGCCATCTTCATCCAATAGGAGGCAATTGCAAACTACCTTTAGTTCAACTTGCTCATGCACATGCGGTTCACAGACCTCCATGAAGAATACACATAAGGTCCCCATCGCCTGTTGTGTTGACAATAAATAAATATTAACTTAGTCCATTATTACTCGTCTTCACGGAAAATTTACAAGTCTTGAAATATTGTTGACCAAATATTTTTTGTTAATAAACTACGTATTTTGATCCCGCTCCAAATGTGAATGGATGGTAAAAAGTTAAGTTTGTATGAATAATACATTCTTCGTACATTTTTAACACACTATTACATTTGCAAGTGGGAAAGAGGTCTAGGTAACATACAGCATTATAAGACTAAGGCAATAAACTTCACCAAAACTACGATTTTATTTTTAGAATAAAGAAAGATAACCGGACACAAACAACTGAATGAACCCACCTGAATATTTTCCTCTTTTGTTATTCCATTTTCCCAAACATCTAAAAGAAAATATGAAGGTAATTTACAACATTGTGATCTATAAAGTGTACAATTCTGCAGAAGTTTCAGGATACGGACCTTTATGGACTACACACAAAATTGTATATGTGCATAGGTTTTTTTTTTTTTGCAATTTCACTTCCATTTCCGTTTTCAACATGTGTGTGTGTGTGTGTTATTTTTTTTTATGCTAGGTAATATTTTAAGTACACACCTCATATCGTCCATGTGTTTATGCACTAACGCGATGGCAGGGGCAATCATTTTATGACCCTATAACTTACTCCCTTGATGGTCTTCTGTTTTCTGTACCTTCGGATCATAAAAATAAACAAAAAAGGGAATAAAAAAACAGAGCACGACAGCCTGCAACAAAAGAATAACGATCGTCTCGTTCCCAGCCACAAGTTCATTTTGGGTGATTTATAAAATAATCTTTCATTTTTCTTTTTCTTCTTCTGTCGTCTTCCTTGACTGTCCGTCCTCATCTTCTTTTGTAAAACTTCTTCATCATCTTTGTGTATACTCGCAGATACTCGCTCGCTCACAAACGAATGCAAACATAGAAAGTGGAAGATAATCTAAAATTATGCAGCACATATTTCATTCATAACATGCATTTTTTTTTAAACTTTATTCTTAGAAAAAAAAATGAACCAATGTCTCTATAAACATTTCAAGTTGACTTATGGAAACGTTAACCTTGTTGCTTGGGATGGGCGTAAGCCATAGTGAGCTGTTACCGCCCATATAATCAATTTTATCCGTAACCTTGTTTCTAAATTAAGCATTTTACACATTCAGTTATTTTTATTGTGTTTTTTTTTTCATTTGTTTGTTCAAGACGAAAGGTTGTTATAATTATTAGGTCTTTTCTATTTTTTAAATCTGAGGTCAATATCTTCCTTCGTAAGTGATCTCACTGAATTTCTCAATTGCGTTCTAGAGCTATGAACAAAGAAAATAACGTTGAGCTGCGACTCTACTAAGAATCACAAAGGCTCCGGTCCCTTGATTGCATTTTACCCACCCAAGCATTATTTTTTCATAAAATAGGCTGGCAACGCTGAACTACTTCACCAATCAAGGCTGTTTTAGCGCCTCTAGCTAAGACCTTCCGAACGACAACTCATGCATGTCTCTATACTTTATGGTTTATGAGATATATTTTGGTATGGGCTGGCAACACTGACAACATGATTCCTGGACAGTGCGAACATCCGCGGTATGTTCCTATTGAGACAAACAATGTTTCTGCCAAGTTTGGTGCTGCTATGACTAAAATAATAGCAGTATTTTGAAAACAAAGATAATTTTATAGAAAGTAGGCTGGCAACACTGGTAAGTGGGTTACTTGGCAACGTAGGCCCTCTCAGTATTTTTTGTATTGTGTCTAACACGGACGGACGAACGGATACCATGAGCGGAAGTAGAAGGTCCCTTTGGCTATGGCTTCCGCTATAAAGGGACATTAAAAAAAGAGTTTCAAAAAATTTTAAATTACTTTTTTTTTTGTGAATTAACTTTAATTCTCGGTTTTCTTATGAAAGACCCAATCTTGCTTCCAGTTTTAGTACATTTAAAAGAAAGCCGAGTACAAACGTAATAGTTACTATAATAACAATAGTACTTTCTACAACAATGAAGAGAACAAAAATACATCCAAATTCTTCCTTCTGCATACCGATTACATGAATAGATTGTTCTTTCCTATGTTTACCTCTAAACGTTAACAAACAATTTTTTGTTGCTTATTTTTTTTTAATAAGGCTAATGCTTCCATGACCATGTAACAATTTTCTCAACGCAATTTAAGTGATGGAAACGATACACACACATATCAATAATAATAATAATAATAATCTAAAAATACGATTATTGCGATGATAAATAGTTGGTGTACTTGAAATTTATTTACAACGCTCCTCAGTACGTAGTTCGTGGAAATGTGGCTAATTTCTAGTTAAAAGAGCGTGACGGAGAACGTTCAGTGTTGCAACCTAATTTATTTAAAATACTACTAGATTGTGGCAGTTAATTTCCGATAAAGTCAGATTTTTAAGGAGGTGTCTCAGCACGAAATTTTGTGTTGTAACGTTACACTGTAAACAATATACACTTCTTGTGTAAATTTTGATACACGGGTTTCAATTTTTTTTATTTTCTGTACAAAGGTTGTACAAAATGTGTAGAAGAGATGTTAATGGCTTATAATGTGTTTACGAAGATGATGTTTTGTGCACTTCTTTTGTCACGATGACTTATTAATACCCTTTCTATAACATTTTCTTTACTACAAATAAAATAAGTCAGTCGTACTCACTTTTCTACTGAATTTCTTAGATATATAGCGAGAAACACGTGACGATTGTACGTACGATAATTTCCCAGTTGGTTACCGCGATATGGTATTAATAAAGGTGACCAAAGTTATATCCTTACAGCCGCACACTAGGATGAGATCCGAAAAAAAACTGGGACAAAATCCCAAAATTCAAACTCGGAAATCATCGGAAATGCAATGAACTCAGAAACCATCCTAAATTGTAGTTAAATGTGCAATACACACTAAACTACTTCGTTTGTGATCCTAAAATGCATAATATTAGTGTATATGCACTCAAAGATGATCATTCTTTTTTTTTACATTCTTTTCTTTAGTTCACAATGGTTCGTGGTGTCCCTCAAGGCTTGCAACGTTAATTTAACTCATTTTCCGACGTCATACAATGATGAAATTTTGCACAGCGACGTAAGTCAGGTGATAATACAATATTCCATTGTTACTTTCATTCGATCGATCCCTGCTCATGCCATGTGGGCTTTGTGGTGGATAAACACCGTGTGGGAGGGTTTTCTCGGGGTGCTCCCGTTTCCTCCCACTTTCTTCATTCCACTAATTCATTCCAACATCGTCCATATGGCCTGAGACATAGTTGCCTAAAGACCTTAAATAACTTCAAAATTTTTTTCATTCTTTTTAATATGGACAACTTTATCCTAAAATAAATACTAGTCTGCAACAATCTGTGGTTAGACTGGTTGCAGAATACTTTAGGATTTGGGTCACACGAACACAGAAATAACTCGAAAAAAAATAAAACAATTAAGGCACTATTCTTAAACCATTTGTACTATAAAATAAACAAATAATTTTGTTTATGTATGACTAGAAAGAAAAGCATGGGGCGCGCCAATTCAAGAATTTATAAAGTGACTGTATATGACTGACTGTGTGTATATACTATATATATACTATATGAATAGAAGACAGTGGCGATCACAGTGAGAGCTTCGGCTCTCCTCTCCCAACTCGTCTGGTCAGCGTGGGAACAACAGACCAACTCCTCTCTTCGGGGATTGAATATGGCTGTGATTTATTATTATTTACATGTATTCTCCCAAACAGTGTTTCTTTCAGAGAGGTGACAAGGGGCTATATCACCTCCAGACTGTCTTAATCACCCCCCGAATTAAAAACAACAAACGTTGTAACAACAATGGTTCATTCATTATTCTACTAGAATTAACTCCTTCTCTTCTCTTCTACCCTCTCTAAAGATCTTAAACACCCCCAGAACACTTTTTCTAAAAGAAACACTGCTCCCAAGTATAAATACATCTATTTTTTACCCTCCTGTATTTCGAATTTATTGATAGCCTTCAGTCATCCTCCTGTAGATATCAAGTGAAAAACAAAAGAAGATCGAAATTTTAGGTGTTTTGTTAATATGGCGGCGTGCGTGGTGACAAGCCAAGGTCGAAAATTTTGGTTTTTAATAAGGGCCCCCAACATACAAAACATATCCAAAAATCGTAACTACCCAACTTTTTGCAAGGTACACTGTACAGACTGACTACTAAAAAGATCGCTTTGGAGCCGCCATATTGAAAATTGCCGAAATAAATATGTTCCCTTTATTCGAATTTGTCGGATTTTGAGTACCGGTATGTTGCATTTTGGGGTATTATTATCCGTATAATGTAGGAGAGGTTTTTGTTCCAATTTGTTCTCGGTTCAATGGTAATTCTATCATAGTATTTCTGGTGAAGGCAAAATAAGCCGCAAGACAAAATAGGGCAAACTTGTAATTAGCAACTATATATTTTTATGTAATGAATTACAGTTTCATAATAAATTACACAACGATTTTCTCAACATAATCTTATATCACAATGAATACAATCCACATTGTTATTTTGATTAATATTCTGGTAAGAAAAATGATCATAATATTGATAATTATTTTTAACGATAATACTTGTTTTGATAATTAAATATTCTGCCATCTCTGATGGAATTGGAAACTTCTGGTTTGTTCTTCGGCTATATCTGCCACTGTCATTTATTGTCGATTTAATTCGAAATGAATTATTGTTATACAATAAAATATTATTTATAAGACAGGCTTTTCATCAGGCGCTTCCCCCAATCAAAAATTGTAGAAGATGGAGATGAGGGAGGAGGGGGGATTATATATTATTTTACCTCCTATTTATAGACATACAAGTATATTATACAGATGTTCTCGGGATATCAGCCAGGTGAAGTCCGACGATAGAGCCGACGTTTCAAGAACAGACATTGTTCTCATCTTCAGGGCAAGTATACTGAGACCAGTTCATGTGTACTATATATAGTAACGGTAGGGGGCGGAGCTTAAGAATCTGTGTCTCTGATTGGTTGGCCTATAGCTTGACGCTGATTGGTCGTTTTCATGTATGTTTTCTTTATGACTGGTGTCCAAGTCCGACTAAGTTGAAATCCTGTATCTCTGTTGACATTATTACGTTCTTGTAGTATGGCAAGAGATTCTTTTATTATCCTATCCCAGTAATTGGAGCTCTTTGAGATAATTTTAGTGTCAGAAAATAAAATTCTATGTTTTTCTGTTATGCTGTGTTCTGCCAGGCCTGATTTCTCCGGATAAAATAGCTTGATGTATCTTTCATGCTCCTTGCATCGATGTTCTACTGTCCGTCCTGTTTGTCCTATGTACTGTATGTTTTTCCGCATTCACAAGGAATGCAGTATACTCCTGGTGTCTTAAGACCCAAGTCGTCTTTAACTGGACGAAGTAGGTTTCTGATTTTTGACGGCGGTCTGTGAATGGTTTTGATGTTGTGTCTCCTCAGGATTCTTGCAAGCTTTAAAGAAAGTTTACCAGTGTAGGGCAGGACTGCAATATTGACAGGATCTTCAGTTTCTGGGATGGTCTTCTTCTTGCTGGAAAAGGTCCTTTTTAGGACCAAACGAATGTCATCTTTCTTGTATCCATTCTGCAGTAAGGTCATCTTGAGATGTGCCAGTTCACTAGGGAGGCTTTCTTGGTCTGAGATGGTTTTTGCTCTAAGTGCAAGTGTGCTGATGACTGTATTGCGCTGCGATTTATGGTGAAAACTGTTTCCATTAAGGTAAAGGTCGGTATGGGTAGGCTTCCTATAAACACTGTGGCCCAGACTTCCATCAGGTTTGCGATGAATGAGGATGTCTAGAAATGGTATGCAGCCCTCCGTTTCTGTTTCCATGGTGAACTTAATGTTGCTGTGTTGATTGTTGAGAAATTCAAGGAACGACTGTAGCGCATTTCTACCATGTGGCCAAATGACAAATGTATCATCGACGTATCTGTAAAAACATGATGGTTTTAATGGTGCTGATTCTAGTGTTTTCTGCTCGAAACTCTCCATGAAAAAATTTGCCACTGCTGGTGAGAGAGGTGATCCCATGGCGACGCCGTCTGTTTGTTCATAGTACTGTCCGTCGAAAAGGAAATATGTGGAAGTTAATGTTATCTTGAATAAATCTACAATCACCGGCGGGAAGTGCTCGCTGAGTAAAAGCAACGTGTCCTGTACTGGAACCTTGGTAAACAGAGAGACCACATCGAAGCTGACTAGGATGTCATCTGGAGAAATACGTATGGTCTTCAGTATTTCCACGAATTCATATGAGTTCTTGACGTGGTGTTCACACTGTCCCACCAAGGGTTGAAGAAGAGAAGTGAGGTACTTGGCCAGACGGTAAGTTGGGCTTTCAATTGCAATGACAATGGGCCTCATTGGGATGTCAGTCTTATGTATTTTCGGTAGTCCATACAGTCTCGGTGGTTGGCAGTTATGTGACGTGATTTTCTTGCGTATTTCTTCTGGTAAATTTGCCTTCTTCACAAGGATGGCAACTCTACGTTCAATACTGGCGGTGGGATCTTTCTTGAGTTGTCTATAGGCCGAGTTGTTGAGTAAATCTGACATCTTCTTCTTGTAGGCTTCAGTAGGAATGAGTATGGTGGCGTTTCCTTTATCTGCTGGTAATACAGTGGTGCTGGCGTCTTCACGAAGATTCCTAAGTGCTGTTCTTTCATCTTTGGTGATGTTAGGTTTAGGCAATCTGGCCCTTTTTAGGGCCAAACTTATGTCCTGGCGGATTTCTTCTGCTTCTTCTGCTGGTAGAGAATGTACTGCTTGTTCTATGCCGGAGATTATATCTGCTGTTGGTATGCTCTTAGGAACTGGAGCAAAGTTCAGTCCTTTCCTTAATAACGAGGAAGTGGCTTCGTCTAGAGGCTTGTCGGTGAGATTGATAATTACTTTGTTTCGAGAATGGTCTGGTATTTCTGGTGCTGTTCTGTGCAGACGTGAAAACTTCCTGGTTTGCTTATTTGTGGTCCTGCGGAGAAGTAATTCTGCTTGTGCTGCGGAACTTGTGTCAAGCCAATCCCAATCAGAGGGAGCCAACTGTGCAGTCAGGAAAAGGTGTGTTGATAGAGAGTGACGCTCCAAGCTGTTGAGTTTCTGGCGAGTGAAGTTGATACGCTCCCTTACAAGGGCGAAGCTGGTCCGCTGTAGAA
>JAGDQP010003087.1:62715-97307 GCA_022664845.1 Lepisma saccharinum
AAAAATTGAAAAAATTTGAAGTTTCACTGCCCCCGTAAAGTCCCGCAGTGAGAAGTGACCACTCTCCAACTTCTACAGTGATCTCCTATTCATGCACATGCTACATGCAACTAAAGTCTGTTGTCACGGGTGTGGATGCTTACGATTTCTGTCTTTCGGAGACATTTACCGCGAATCGGAGTATGTAAGTAGAAAGAAGGAAGGTGAAAACAGAAGATAGAGAAACGCGACAAGAATTTTGTATGAAGAGGGCAAAAACCAGAATATGCATTGCTGTATATTCTGAAAAAATCCCTGTATCGAACTAACTATGATAGATTACCTGGTAAACCACGCATGCTGCAAAGGGTGGGAAAACCCAGGTAATATGTCTGTATTGGCTCTAATTAATCGCATCCTAAAAGCAAGTGTCTGTGTTAAACATGCAATCGCCGGTCAACTGCTGCATCTCAGGTGGGTGGCTTCTTCATCCAGGGGCTGCATCCACGAAGTGGGTTGTCCTCTCTGTCGTCTCGGTGTCCAAGTGGTGTCCACAGTATGCTGGAGTCCGCAGGTGACCAGTACCCAATTTTCTGGCCCAGTCAAGTTATCTGTATGGGCCCCCCATGACCACAGAAAAAACTTAACTGAAGTGGCTCTTACAAGGGTACTGTTGCCATTCCACGACTACAGATGGTGCTGGGTGCTTCGCCTCGCTGTCGCCCGGTTTCCCGGGCAGCTGCTACCGCGGTTGCCGCTGACCAAGTTCGTCATGCCTCGACATGCTCTATCATAACCGTCATGCTTCTGGCTGCTTCTCTCCTTCGACCATAAATGGTACACGGCTTCAACGTGCTTACTAGTGGTACTAGGTACTTCGCTTCCATCTGTATAATATTCGCCGCCAGGAAAGCTTCAATTCTTATACAAGTATATGTTAGAAGGTGCCAGAATATTAAGAATGCCCCATCCTGTACCTGACTTCGGGCCCGATCCACATTAAGTCTACACTGTAAAATGTGGTTTCTTAAAATTGGTGGAAAAGTTTTTATCTGTGCACCGAGAAACAGATTCATTATAAATGAGTTATCAGTATTCTCATATAACGGAAAATGAAAACATACTGATTTGGCACTAATCTTTTTTCCATACCGGTAAGCTCTCATTTTTAGTTATAGAACGTAATATCTTATTTTTAACAAAACTGTTTCTCGGTGCACAGATAAGAACTTTTTTCCCCCAATTTTAAGAAACCATATTTTACAGTGTACAATGGGTTCGTAACGTCTGGAAACGTATTAGTGTAAAATAAACCTAGGCTTTTTACGTCATTCTAAACATGCTCTATTACAATAGTTCCAGCATAATTAACAAAAGGTCAGTTTTACGAGAAAATCTTCACAGAGATAAACCTTCACAGTCCCTGGAAGAAGGCATCCTGACTGAGGATTCCAATTTTTCAACTCGACTAGACGAATGCCCGGACTGTACCTGAACTAAACTCAAGGCCACGAACATCCGCCTTCATTCTCCGAAAGAGTGATCGCCGAGTGATGTCACATCTCAAAATGAGAAGTTTAGACCAAAGCTGCGAGATGAAAATCACACATGTTCCACAAAATTCTGCACTGGTACATGCGTGCCATTCCCCACCCAGTGTCACTGTTATTTACTTACAATAACTTAAATACAACGAGAGTCATTTTACACCTCGTGTTTACTGAAGTTATTTCACAGAGAGAGAAGTTTAAAGTCATGTTCATCGGTACTATGAATTAGAAGGCAAACAACTTTCCATTCAGTTAACTAAAGATCAAATAAAAACCTTTGTTATGCATGACTAAAAGAAAAATAATTTTGTTTATGCATGCCTAAAAAGAAAAGCATGCGGTGCACTCTCATATACAGTCACTTTATAAGTTCTTTTAATGACGTGTCCCATTCTTTTCTTTTTAGTCATGCATAAATAATTTTTTTAACTTTTTAGTACGAATTGATTAAGAAAAGAATGCCTTTAAAAAGTTCTTTTTTAGGTAGATTTCGAAGAAAATATACCTATTGAGATCGGTACGATATGAAAGTGTATATATATATATTAACACGCTAGCGGCCATAATTTTGAAGATATTTGAACCAAATTTTTATATGTTGTTTCTAGGCTTAATAGCTCGGTTAAGTTCGTTAATGAGCAAAATCGGTCGCCATCTTGGATCCAAAATGGCCGCCGAACCCATTGTTGTATAAAATACACAGCCTAAACCGCTGGGGCTATTGAAATCAAATTTGGCATAAAGGTACAACATCACTTTTTGATTATGAAAATGTTACCTAATAAGTTCAAAGACGCCATCTTGGATCCAAAATGGCGGACCTAAAAATCCATTTTCCACACCGTTTGAGCTAGAGATACGAAATTTGGCATAAAGGTGCATTATGACGAGTAGCTTAGGGAAATATCACAACATTTGGGAAAAGTCGCCATCTTGGATCCAAAATGACCGCCCAAAATCCCATTTTGCACATCGTTTGAGCTGGATAAATGAAATTTTACTTGAAGTTGTACTATCACAAGTAGGTCATGACAAAATAAGAAAACTTTCAAAAAGTCGTCAACTTGGATCCAAAATGGCCGCCCCAAAAACCCAATTTCCAAATCATTGAAGGTAGAGAAACGAAATTTTCAATGAAGGTGTATGACCAAGAGTAGGTTACAATAAATGGGGCAAATCTTCCCTTTGGGGGCGCAGCCAACCGTGGGAGGGTGAAGATGTACTCCGTGGTGGTATAGTGCTGCAGGGAGATTTTGGTTAAGATAAAGGAGGCGCATCCTCTCAAAAGCACTGAAGTTGGGGGGCGAGCCCCGGCTCCCAGCGAAACTTCGAAATCTACCTCAGTCTGTAGGCCTACCGAAAGGGATTTTTTTTAGTCATTTCGATGTTCGGATACATTTTCTCAAGCTAAATGTTTTGTGACCCAAATCCTAAAGTGTTATGCAACCAGGAAAACTCAGGCTAGTTGCAGGCTAGTGTTTATTTTAGGATAAAGAAGTTGAAAATAAAAAAAATATTAAAATTTACTTTTAAAATATAGAAATATATGAAAGTAACAATGGAATATTGTATTGTCACCGGACTTACGTCGCTGTGCAAAATTTCATCACTCTATGACGTCGAGAAATGAGTTGAATTAACGTTCCAAGATTTGATGACACCACGAACCATTGTGAATAAAAGAAAAGAATATAAAAATAAACGTTAGGTGGAGAAACTAGTTTCAACTAAGACTTTGAAAATACCGTCTAGTACACATCATTAATTTCAAGTAAAAGCGTCAGCAGCTAATTAACTTAATTTTATGCTTTTCATAAATGAAAGACCTAGCTCTCTCTAAACTTGTAAAGAGCGATGTTTATAATAAAAATAATGAGTCTCAATCTATGTTCGTAGAACTTTCAAGACTTGTGGTGAGTTGAGTAATCTAATGTAAATTACATTGCATAACGTGATAGGCTATGGCAGATTTTAATTCCAACTCCTTTATTTTATCATGCTTTTACTCATTTATACATATATTAACATATTTCGAACATAATTGATAATTTATTAAGGATTGTATTCGAGTTATTATAGCCATGTATTATTTTTTTTAGTAAGTCTTTCAATCGTTTCTTTGAACTATCCGCCCACACCATCAGAGAGGTTATGAATCTGATCTGAAATTTGCGGTTGTAATTGTCCAAATTTTGTTTTAATTTATAATTGTCATCTTTCTTGATTTGTTGTTGTTGTTTTTTACCTTGTTATTTGAATTGATTAAATAATAATTTTCTCTACATAATCACTGGTTTTGTGTAGCACCTCTGTCTTGTGGAAGTAGATGGTCTCTCTACAGGTAAACCAATGTTTTGTCAAAGCCGATTTCTCCGTTTTACCCTTATTACAATGTTCTTTAATTATGGTTTCGATAGTTAGAATTTCCCACAATTACAATAGATTTTGTATACACCTGGAACCTTACATGAGGAGTCCAGAAACAGAGGGATACAAGTAACAGTGATGAATAAAAGAACGTTAGAAATAATCTTTGTACAAAACTGTCACAGATCTTAGATCTTAATGTGTCCATTTACAAAATCTGACATTTAATTCGGGTTATATCTGAAAGATTACCTTCAGCTTTTTTTTTATCGTCACTGTCACTTGCAAGCCTCAGCTTCTGGTGTTGACATACTGGAGGTCAACTTTGACATGTCACATTTTGATTTTCGTTTTAGCCGGTGACGATTCCGATTCCATACATTTTCAGTTCTCTCTCTAATCGGTTCTTCATATACTCTTTACAAAACAGTAAGACGGTAGTTCCTTCCCTTCCTGATCTTTATTCTTCTCTTTGTCTTTATGTAAACTCTTCTGTTTGTGATCAATTCCTTTTATTGTCTTCTCAATCTGCTCGTTCTTCTTCAGAGATGATTTTGAAAGAACGATGAACATGTATTTCAGCTTGTTTCTCTGTAGACAGTAAAAAACGGTTTCTTCAAATTAAGTGAAAAATATTTATCTGTGCACCGAGAAATAATTTTCTTAGAAATAAGACATCAGCAATCTCATTTCATCGAAAATGAGAGCATGCTCGTTTTGAAAATGAGATCAGTGATCTCACTTCTAAGCCGCCATGTTCTCATTTTCAATTAAATGAGAATACTGATGTCTCATTTCTAAGAAAAAAATAATTTATCGGTGCACAGATAAATATTTTTCACTCAATTTAAAGAAACCGTTTCTTTACTGTGTACGATAGTGATACAATGTATCATTTAAGGAGAGCTCTGTTCGCATTTGGTTTACCGTATACCGTATCTCCAAGCTTCGTAGAGTTAAGGATAATCTAAAGGAAGGATCTTCAACAAAAGATGGCAGCACTATCTCTGTATATGTCTAATGTATTTTTATCGTTGCACTAAATTTCCTTGCTGCTCCTACAAATTCAAGCCTAGAGAGTTCAAACTTTCAGGGAAGAAAGTTCATAACCAATTCAAGAGCATGATCGATGCCGATTTTTTATTTTCGTTTTCCTTCATTGTTGTTGTGATTATCGAAACCTATAACAATGAAGATCTTTCAACAATGAACAAAAAAGAAAATAAACTTTCGTGCCTGAAAGTTTGAACTCTCTAGGCTTGAATTTGTAGGAGCAACAAGGAAATTTCGCGTAAAAGTGAAAATACATTAGACGCGTACAGAGGTAGGGCTGCCATCTTTTGTTGAAGATCGTTGCTTTAAATTATCCTTAATCTTGTAAATTAGAATGTCTAGAAAAGCGTTGTGCATTGCTTATTTATTCGTTGTCATATTCAGAACACGGATCAACTTTAGTTGTCATGGTGAAAAAGAATAGATTATTAAAATCGAGAAAATACTTATGCACAGAGACAATGCATTCAATGCATTTTCTTCATTACAATGAGATATTTACATTTTCATTTATTAAAAAGAAAATAATCATGTCAATTTGGAGATAATATTAGTGATCTTCTTTCTCGAAATCGACGTGATTTCATTTTAAATTAAATGACAACAATATTAATATCGCATTTTGTAAGAGAATTGGTACTCGGTGCACAGATAAGAACTTTTTTCTCGATTTCAAGGAACGTAGTAGCTTTTGCAGTGCAAAAGTATGTGCAGAATTACAAGAGGTGTTTATATAAAGGTAGTAAATAAGTGAAAAAAATAACATAAGATCTATTCCTAAGTTATAATTTCCTGTTCAGCTACATGACACTATTGTAGGATGGGTATTCTCTTTAGGAAACATCGTGTTATTTATTATTCAATTCGTTGCAAAAATTTATGGCATTTATAAATTCGCGAACAATGAATACATCATGAAAACTCCCATATTTTTTTTCTCTTCTTTCCGATTCACCTAGTTTTCTCTACTTCGTGCTATTCGTGGGCGGTTTTTCTTTTCTTTGTGCTATTCTTTATTAAAAAGTAGTTCTTCTTAGCAACTACGATCACCCTCTCTTCAGTGAAAAGATTCCTTAGCAGACAACTCTGTCATAAACATTATTCGCGTGTATACACGTAAAGTAATTTCATTTGCAACAAATGCGCATGCGCATATCCTCTTTCTGATTCTCTTCTTTTAATACGCTCTCGGTCACGCAAAGTTGCTTTATCATGCAGTAATTTCCCGTCTCCTCTGGTGCCTCTCAGGAAAAGAGAGAGAGAGATGAATCACTCACCTCGCCTCGAAGACTAGTACATCTTTTGTATGAATCAGAGAATCTAGACACGCGATCTCTCTCACACAAATATACAAGTCTGTTGTCTGCATCTCCTTCGCTATCCTTCATCTTTTCTAACTGTATTAGCAACAGGAGTTGTTATAGCAAACAAGTGTCGCTTTTCCTCTAACCTTTCACTGAATTCTGTTGAGTACTTTTGAATATACCAGTCATATGTAAGTAATGTTGGTTTTGACCAGTAATAGAAACTGCTTCAAGGTTCATTAAAATATATACAAGTTAGGCGAAGCCCTGTCAGGGGATTGTCCACATGTGCTACCGTCACTCTTCAGCAATGAGTGTCCTATTTGGATTTTCGCCGAAATCTTTCCAACGACGCCTCAATCACTTTCGTAGCCGTAGTAACTATTGAGCTGAAAGTGTTAATTATCAGTTGTTAACTTGTCAGTTACCACAATGAAATTGACACCCTTCTCTCATCTAATCTGGATAAAACGGGGCGTTGCAAAAGAACACCGACGAACGTACCTCAAGAGATTCCTGACATTAAAATAAGAAGAACTGCATTTCTGAATAGAGCAAGGTTAAAGTTTTTGAGAATACCATGCCTCCTCAGTTCTACTGTTAATGGTATTGGAAATATCAATCTCTAGAGTTCATTTTGCCACACTTTCGACAGCCTACAGCGTCGGAACAAGGCATTTGTGCACCCATTTAATGGTCTACACTTTTTTATTTTCATGTCGGGAATGTCGTGAAGTAGGTTTGTCGGTGTTGATTTGCAACGCCCTGAATATACGAGTTTGCACTCATCTCGTCAAGGCTATTCCAACAACATCTCAGCAATCTTCGTAACTCTAGGAGTTCCTGAGTTGAAACTTATCGACTTATGGACAAAGCGGGGATATTCAGCTTTAGTTGCTGAAGTCTAAAACTGGAAGTCTGCCTGAAATCTGTTTACCCGTACAACAGGACAATGATGTTAGATAGAAAAGAGTCAAATCCTTGTATTGGATATCGCTGGTAAAATTGACCAATAGTCGTACGATCTATAGAGAAAGTTCACGTGTTGGTAAACAAATAAAATATGAATAAACGTGAGGAAAACGTAACGAATTAAACGAATTTTTAAGCAATTCAACAAACTATTCATTTCGAGAGTGCTAATCGTTCTCTCAATATATTTTACTTAATAATTCTTCTCGGTTTTATCAAACAATGTCATCGTTCTTATCGTCAGAGTGAGTATGAGAGACCTCGTGATTGGTTGCAAAAGCTTCATTTGTGGTTGGCTAGAAAATCCGTGCTTGTTATTGGCTTAAACGTCTGAATCTGTAATTTATTAGTTAATCAGTAGCTGTGATTGGCCTTGGGAGACGCTTCTCTGATTGGTTGACTCTGGATTACGCTGTTTTATGGGAGAGTGTCATGTTTGAATTGATTCATGTTATGTTAAGGTAATTGTAACTATATTCATGTTATGATGGCTATTTTACCCTAAAATAGGAATTTAATTTATTTTAAGGCCTTTAGGCAACTATAGCTCAGGCCGTATGGATGATGATGGGATGAATTGGTGGAATGAAGAAAGTGGGAGGAAACGGGAGCACCCCGAGAAAACCCACGCACACGGTGTTTGTCCACCACAAGGCCCACATAGCATGAGCAGGGATCGATCCGACGACCCCTAGCACCAGAGGTGAGCGCTCTACCAACTGAGCCACCGTGCCTCCCCTAAAATAGGAGTTGTTTTCTTTATTTTACAACGAAGTAAAAGCACTTTGGAGAAAAGAAGCAGTCCCGACAGGACTATCAATTCAAATAAATATGAATCTATACTATAAAATAACGTAAACGACAGTCAACCAATCAGAGAAGAGACTCAAGATGACACTTCCAAAAGAATAATCATATTTGAATTTGAATTTTTAAGCCCTCTAGGGCTCAGCCCGGATGGATGGTGATGAGTTAAATTAGTGGTAAAGAAAGTGGGAGGAGAACGCCTAGAAAACCCAACCCACGCACATCGAGTTTGTCCTCCCCAAAGCTCACATGGCATGAGCACGGATCGAACCGACGGCCCCCCGCACTAGAGGAGAGCGCTCTACCATTGAATCATTTCAGCATTTCCACCATCCAATGAAAGTTAGGAGGGTGGCTGTTCGTTTGAGATCCCAATTCTGGAAATAGCGATAGTTTCTCTTCCTCTGCACTAGTGAGAACTAGGAAGAGAACATCGTGTCTCGAGTGTACACTGTTCCCATTTTTTATCGTTATTCTACATCGTTGAGTATTTGTGTTAGAAAAAGAAACAGGTTTTAAAGTAAACTAAAAAAGTTTCTGTTTTTTGTTCCCATGACTATCGTAGACGTGCCTTCGGGCAGGACACGAAATTATCACATGGAGTAGGTGTAAACGTTAGTTTGGCAAAACGTTGGGATGGAGAAGCGTCCAAATCCCAACGGAGTCATCCGAACCAGATGACGTGAAACTACATGCTATAGTACTCATGGACTCAAGGGTGCAATGCTAAATTTTTAGGTGAGTATACGCTTTGCTGGTTGTACCGACACATCATGCTTACTATACAATATACTGCGCATTTCATAAATTTTAGGTGGGTGTACGGTGATGCCTAGAAAATTGAGGTGAGTATACGCCGTATACCCGCGTATACCCTCCATTACATCACTGCTCACAGTCTAAGAACCGGTGTGGCTCCGCCTAGAAGAGATGCTTCATTTACTCGCGGAGGCAACAGCGGGGATGCTTTCTATTGTGTTACGCAGCCAGCAGGCCAGCAGGCAGGATTCTTTCTACTTGTCTGTGATTGCACACCGGTTCTTACGCCATGACGACTTTAATAATCCTCCGCTACGATTCTTTGTAAGCTCAAGCTTCACGAGGCGCTGAGGGAACTATAGGTTGCCTGTTTTTTGAAGAATGTTTGTGGAAATTTCTCACAGGGCTGCAATCACATGGAAATAAGAGCTTACTGAGGGTGAATGAATAACTATACTCGCTGATTCCTATCAGTGGCGGCGTAAGGGGAGTTCCCGGGCCCCATCTCCCGATGAATCTAGCCGAGATGTTAAGATTAACCAATCGAGCAGATCGATGGTGGACGGTGACGTCATAGCTTGTGCACTTGACTGTAATTGGTTGATAAGCGTGACTTTCCACAATCTGAGTAACTGTCCTTATGTATAGGTTAGGGCGAGTGTCGAGAAGATATCTGTGTTGGCAAGTGAGCCTCTGTGAGGCCCCTAAGTTTTCCGCGGGGCTCGAAATAACGAAAAATAAGATATTAGGGCCGACAGTAGCCGTGTGCCGTTACGATTGTGCTCGCAAACATGCATCAATCTAGTTCAATTGCTCTTACCCCCAGATCGCCTTACGCCACAAGTAATCCCTATTACAAACTAGATTGAAGTAATTTTAGGTCTTGGCTTATCATGTTACATTAAATCTATTTTACAAGTCTCATGCAAAAGGTGAGAGTTGTTTACAAAAATAAAGATATTTGATATGCATGTATTATGTCTAATTATAAATTATTTTATTTATTTTCCAGAGTTTGAGAAATTAACACAGGTATGATCGTAAAGCACGAACTAGTAGAATGAAAAATCCAGATCTATCGAATTCACATTAAATGTTGTGAATAATTATGTAAATTCTGACTACGATTATATATTTATTTTTAAATTAATAATTTTTAGTGGGGATTATATGAAGATTGCAGACACCATATTCAGTTTTTCAGTTAACTTGACATTTACAATTTGCACAAAAGAGAAATCAGTAAAGGAACGTTTCCTTGTATAGGAAAATAAAACTTTAAAAAATATATAGATTTATTTCAGGTCTATAACGTTACCTTGGCAACCAAATTAACACTTCTTGTAGCCCTTGCTTTATTCTTATGAACCACACGTGTAACCAACCGCTTACGTAATATCTCTTGTGACGTCAAAGAAAAAGATTGAAGTGATCTCACTTTTCTAATAGACAACAAAAGGTACAGATTAACATCCTGGTTATATGTTTCCTCATAGTAGTTCCATTTCTATTATAGACTATTTTATTGAACTTAACTTGTGTTTCGTAGAAGATGCAGTGAGCTTTATTTTATCATACTGGAGTGGTCGATTGCATTACAATTCAAATTAGTATTTGAAACCATAAACAAGAGGAAACAGTTAATCTCGTTAGTGCACTTCCAGTTAAAACCAAAATGAACCAAACTTTCAATTCTAATTAAGTTTTTACGCTTATTGTCGCTGTGCGGCCCGCTTTTTTTATTTATGGCTTAATCCTTGAGTTATGCGCATGCTGGACTGCGCATACACTATAATAGCACACCATGCAAAATAATATTCACGTTAACTGCAAGAATTAAAGACTTAAATTTAAAAAAGCTGCCAGCACACTGCGCATAGGGACAACAAGCGTAAAACTCTGAGTTAGGACTGAAACATTGGTCAGTTTTGGATTACACAGAAATTGAAATGAAGTTAAATATTTCTTCTGGATTAAGGATTTAGATATTGATCAAGCACTCCAGTATCATTACGTATAACTCAATGGTAAGTCCAAACTTGCTAGAGTTCTGAAACTTTGTTCAAGAAGACAATACTTGACTATGTAAAATAGATCTTCTCAATGCCGATCGGGTAGCCGTGCGGTCTAAGGTCAACGACTCGAAAGTACCGGGTTCGAATCCCGGCATGGCGTGGATGTTTGTGGATTTTAATTAGGGGTAAAGTGTCGAATCGTGACGGGCGAAGTCAAAAACTACTAGACTGACTCTTATAAAAATAAACTTTTAAAGTTTAAAGAGCTTCTCAATCTTTTTTTTTTAGATTGTGAATGCTGCCTACATGCAATTCTAAGTGTGCGAGCACCACCAAATCGAACACGTTTAAAGTACCATAGATAAATAAATTAATAAACACATTCTCAAAACTTAACCACGTTAAAGAGTGAGAATGAATGTTGCTCAGAATTTCAGTGATGTCCAAAGAGAAGCCACATGTATTTATGAGTAAACTGCTTTTGGACAATGTGAGTCAGTTAATCGCGTTGGTGCTATGTTCTTAAGCAATCTTTTTCGCGAAGTAGGTCATCCCGAGCAAAAAAACACCTCGTTCACATACTCAAAAGAGGTCTACTATGAAAGTAATATTAATGTTGTAAATCATCCTGAAATAAGTCTGGACATTTTGTTGCAAAACCATTTGAAGGAATGTGTTCTTTGATGTCTTCGAATACTTTTCACAACCTTACAACAGCATCTTCACGACTTAATCAACGAATGTCTGTATGAAGGATCAGATGTTAATATGGCTCTGATAAACCAATGCAACAATTTCTAATAGACGCTTGTTAATCGCTTTCACAAAGAACACTAAATTAACAATCACTTTGAAGTGTTCTGAAACCTGAAATTTCAGGAGAGCATTTCAAATGTCTAACTACACGTATATAACTCCTGATGATGTCTCTGTGCTCAAAAGCTTATTTTCTTAATCATTTTGGGAAGCTTTATATCTTGTTCAACAGCTCACATTATATCTGACCTATTTCAGCTAAAATAAACTGCTGAATCTATCAATTAATTAATTATTTCCTAATCTTCAAGGAAATAAGCCACTGAACGTAGAGTCATCTAGCGGTAAGATGACGAACTTTCTCTAAGCCAGAAAAAAATTAATTGGCATTTATTAACATAAGTCGTTTCTCTGTATAGTTATCAGTGATTCTGCCACACACACATTATGAGGGCTATCAAACTCCAAATTCTCGAGCGCACCCCAATTTAAAAATATTTCCGATCAAAAATCGACAGAAATCATGCAAAACTCCACTTACACCTTCCCAATTTTGACTTTACAACCCCTGGCAAACTAAAAATCCTGGCGGAATCCCTGATAGTTTTTTATAATAAAACCCTGCAACTAATGCTTTAATTTTTTTTATGAACGCTTAAATAACATCGTCTCGATGGTCAAGAACAGTGGTTCCCAACCGAGGCGTCACGACATCCTGGGGCAACGCGATGATTGACCATGGTGGTGATTCGTATCTTACACTAATAGCATGGATCTTGTGCATTCTAAAAATGATCATCTCTGCTCTTCTTATACGGATAAGTAATTATTACTGAAAATTGTTTATCCTAGTTCTAATATTTAATACTTCTACTTTTTTTCTCTTGTCCACAGATGATGCGTGTTATCCGTACGAGCCATTTAAATGTCCAGAGGACGGAATTTGCATATCTATCCAGTATTTGTGCGATGGTGCTCCTGACTGTCCAAACGGATATGATGAGGATCCAAGGCTTTGTACGGCAGGTAAGTAAGGCACCTATGTATATGCATACAGTAAAGCTTTTTTTTAAAAAAAAAACATAATAAATTTATGAGATGAGCTTAGAGCACTCGAAAACTCTTTAGGGCTAACAATTTTGTCTTAACCCAGTATCATCGATAAAAAACAGATGATCAGGTTTAAAAAAAAGTTTCAACTTAGAAACCGTTCAGTCACTAATCCATTTAATAATGGTATGGAGTACGTATAATATGTAATTACTGTAAATAAAGGTTGTAGCGAACATTGTTACAAGTCAGCATTATTACCGAAAGTAAAGATGAAGTAAACAGTAAAAGTCTCGCTAATGCCTTGTTTAGATCACTAACCTTTTACGATGGTAAAGTTTATGGGTAAAACTACCAAACTTAACTTGGTTAACGTGCTTGTTCTACCATTGTCTGTAAAGAAACAGGAAGAAGTTTCCGTAGAGTAAAGAATCTTCATATTACACGGGAGAGGATTACATTATACAATTAATGAACACAAATTAATTGATTGTAGAGTAACATTTTGTAGATTAGTTCTGCCATCATTCTTTTATACTTTAAAAGTGATACGCATCACTAGGATGCTATATATTTCGATAAAGAAAGAAACAAACTCACGAAGTGAGCTGCGCTTAACGGCCATCTTGTGTTTAGATAGCTAACGTAAGAAAATAACCGTCGTAAGTTGACGATGGTTAGATTTAAAACCCGCGTTAACCGGTAGCTTGCTTTTACATTACTAAAAGGATCTTGGTTAATGTTAACCTTGGTGAGAAGTTAGTAATGTAAAGAAGGCATGAGACATGCTTGATGTCTCACGGATATATAGCCAACAAAATCACACTTAAATAAATAGCTAAAGGTTTGAAATGAGAGAAAGCTAATTCTGCCAAAATGAACTGCATTTGTTGCGCTACTAGATTAAAAATGACCAGATATATCGGCACTGTTTCAAATCTGAAATCAGTTTCTTTCTAGCTAGTTTCGTTGATGCACCAGTATGATTTAAACCAATTATTTTACTAAGCAAACGTAACGCTTTCCATGTGTAGCTATTTTTAGGCTCTATGCGTGTTAAATACTGGCAGCTTAAGCCGTACAAGTCCAGACTCGGATTTAGAGTTAAAGGCACCCCGAGCATAGTAAGTTTTTGAGCTCCCTCCGCCTTTCTCGGGACCTTTCCCCCCTGTGATCTTGATTATCTATACGGGTTTGAACTCTTCTCACCGAGGCCTTTCCAAAGACAACTTTTAGCAACTTTCATAGCCCTAGTGTAGTTACTGAGTTAAAAATTGCCCATCCCCCATGTTTCGGGAACCCGCCCCTGAGATCTGGATGAATTAAACGGGTTTGAAATCGCTTCAGCGAGACCTTTACAACGACACTTTAATCATCTTCTTAGATCTAGTAGTTCCTGAGTTGTCGACAGTCAGACGAACGGACAGGGCAATTGCATAAGGATTCACAGCAGTTGCCGCTCAAGCCTAGAAATGGGCCACACAGCGATAACGAATAAAACAGAACAGAAAGTTTGGTCCTAATTGGTTTAGACTCGAAATCAACGATCAACATTAACTGTCCCATCCGCTCACAGGCTTCATAAATTAATTAATTTTTAATAGCATCGATCAGTATCGCTTCTAGATAGACGTTACTGGATGCAACCGACGTTCGTTTTCCACGAAACGCAGAATTTCGATTAGTTCAGTTTTTACGTGGCATTTATTTGACACACACTGATCTGTTTAACACTGTTTTTGACTCAGGCGCTGTTTCGACAGTGGCGCTTTTGTATGACTCTGTTATGACCAACAAGGGAATTTTGTCGCCCTGTTCTGTTCTGGCTGGCGCTGTTTTTCTCGCGCTGTGTATTAGCAACGCTGTTCTGTCATGTAATCACCGTGGTTACCACCACAATCAGTATAAAACCTCGTATATGGCTGGTAGCATTTAGTAATAATTGCGCCCGCCGAATTGGCACGCTCCATTTATAATATAAATCCCTGCCTGTGTACAACGTAACCGTAGCAATTTCCTCTTCGATATTTCTGTGAATATTCCTTGCCGGCGAAAGTTTACTGCTTTTTAACGGTGCTAATTTTTAGCGGTTTTGTTTTCATTGTCTGCCACGATAGGCTCTTCGGTTATACCAACTAGACTACTCGGTTCTATAATGTATTCGAGGAGAGAAATCCATTTGTACAATTCAAAATTTAATACTTAAACCGGAAGTGTAATTCTCCCCTCCCTTAAAACTGTTTCTTTGTTTTTAGATTTTTTACCATTACAAAAATTTATCACATGTTCTACATGCACTGTTTCTTTCAGGCATGATTTCGGGGGGGGCTTGCCCCCCCCGGAAGTAGTTAGTCTCAACAGTTGTATTACTCTTAATTATTGTTATTTTATATTTTAGTACGTTGGAGCTAATATAGCCTACATTATTTATAATTTTCGGAAGCTCCCCCACGAGCCCCCCGAATGAAATCTTCTGAAAGAAACACTGATTATGAGTGTATCTAAAAATAGGATTTTAGGCGATAGCCGTCATGTCTAAGTAGTCCAAAAACCTGTTTCAGATGAAAAATCGTCCGCTTTTAACCAAAGTTCTATATGATAACCGTAAGTTTAAAGTTTCCTAGCCCTAGAGGTTACTCCTAAACTAGCAGTAAGATGATTTGTGTGCGATTTCTACGTTAATATAACAAATCCATACATGTCCCTAGCCTATTTACTTGAAAACTACAAGACTGTAAAAAATATGGGTCTATTTTTTTTTAGAACTTTTAACGATGTAAACCAAATCACTTTTAGAAATGCATATTTATTTCAAAACCAAAATTTGAAACCACAAAATACAGTCATTAATAATCCATACAGAAAATGAATAGAAATTACAAATGTATTGCTGTTGTGAAGAACAGAAGTACAAGGTTTAACCCCTTTCAGTCATTTTCTCGTCCCCCTTCCTCAAGTCCCACTCATTTCATGCAGCTGGCATCGATTCTCCCTAGTTAATTATTCAAACTAACGCTTGTGGCGCCATGAAAACATAGCGGCGGAAGGAGCAATCGATAGTATTTCCTGTGTGTACTGTTCTTCACGTTTTCAAAATGTCGTAAGTGAACATAAATAATTCAACAGATGAAAAACAGAGGTGGGTGGTTTTTAAAGAAAGAAGAATAAATATCATTAGACATTTCTTTTCGTTCAGACGAAGAAACCTAAAAGAGCTAGACAGGAAAAAAATAATAATAAACAGCATTCTCGCTATTCAACTGTCTTTTTAAGTTCTTTTTTTTTAATAAAAGAAAGAAAATCCTTGTCATCCTAAGGAAATGAGATTTTCCTAGTCTATAAAAGAGACAGTTGACAATCTGACAGCCGCTTCTCCATTTCACAATATGTAGATAACATGATTTTTGAAATGCAACTGTTTTGAAAAATTGATTTCGGAAACTTAACCAAATGTTGGTAATTTTTGTTTTATTCTGTTGTACTGTACAAGGGAATATTATTTCCCTTTGTCAAGTTAAAATTATTTTCTGTAAATGCTAGCAAGCAATGATTTACTGTCGGAAGCGATGCGGAAGAATTGGTAACTGCCCATTTCGTACATTTTGTTATCTTTTAAAGTATCTACATGTTCTGTAGTATGTGAAAAGCAGAATAAAAATGTTTCTTGTTGGAATGCAGTTATCGACTGCAAAAATGTGTAACTTTTTTGTCCCCTTAAACTTAAATAAGCCATCAAATTGTATACGGTACGTTAATGTTACGAAAAAAACTTAATTTGACAAAATAAGCACTGATCAAACATGTAAAAAGTCTGCCCGTACAAGTTTCTTAAATATTTTCTACAGCCAGGGACGTACACTGAGTGGGAGCCGGGGAGTCCGAACCCCCCTCCCCGATTTTTTTTGTAAAATTAGTATCATTTTTTGGCAACATTGTATGCATTTTACGTAAATTTCACACTCAGACATACTTGGCCTTCCATCGATAGCGCTGGACTCCCCGAAAACAAATTCTAGGTACGTGCCTGTCTACAACATTTCAATTCATCCAATACAGCTTCATCATGGTAAAGAACACCGGTAAAAGTTACACTACACTTAAACTATCATACCTAATAGATATTTCTTGATAGTGGGAGGCAAAATAAGATCTCAGATAACATATTAACTGCGAAGTTCCGATTCTAGCCTCCGTGACCTGACAGTTACAGTTGTCGCTGAGTTCCGGTCGGCACTGTGATATCACATAACCTCTCGAGTTTTACTGTCGACCAGCCTGACAGATTTCAGGTGTTTTCCCCAGTTCCAAAAACATTATGGTAATTGTAACAGACGTCCTGGTCGGTTTGTGGCTTCTCCATCCTTTTCTCTCGACGTTATACTCTCTAAGGGACTCCATTCCTCAGTTCGAGGAGGCTTAGGTCATAATTGCATGTGAATCCGTAAAATGTAACTTAATTATCTAAAGACAAGCCTATATGAGCAGAAGTTTGATTCAATAACATAGAGTTAACATACATTATCAGAAAAGTTAAAAAAAAAACTGAGCCCACGACAGATAAAGACAGATTATTCTTGATGTCATGACATGCTAGTGACGTTGAGAAGACGTTCATTAATTCTCATCATGCGCTGGATAGAATTTGGAGCAAACCTGAACAAATTGAACATTCTTAGATAATTTAGCAATCATAATTTTGAATTTAAATTTAATTTATGTCCTTTAGGCTTCTAATTTAGGCCGAATAGGATAGGGAAAAGGATACGGAAAGGAGTATGCTTGGAATTAATTTGAAAGTACAATATCGGCATATGCTTGATGTGATTGATCCGTCTTTGGTTTGACACAACCGTCGTAGCTCAGTGGTATAGCATTCGGGATGTCGTGGGTTCGATATCAGCGCCGAACATCCTGATTGAGGTTTTTCCAGGGTTTTTCCTCAGTCAGACCAGGCAAATGCCGGGATGGCATCTTCAACATAGGCCCTGGTTGACACCTTCCCTAATCCTTTCCCTTCCCCTATCCTGGCGTGAGCCTTAGATGCCGAATGGCCATAAATAAAATTCCGTCCTTGGTTTGAAATCATTTTATTATTTCGTATAAAGCATTAGTTATTGGATGCTTTGCATAGAATAATAATAATAACCACAACCACTGGTGTTACAGACCGAAATGTCCTGAGCCTGCCCCAACGCTATCTGTCCGCGGTTTTATTCTCTTAAAGATGGAATGAAAAGCATTCAAATTTGTACATAAAAATAAAACTCTGATCCAGCCCCAGTGATCTATTTGTAGGTTTTGGATTGACATTTGAGTTTGCGCACAGATTTAGTTCATGCTGGCGGTCATACTCATTGAGATATTTTTTTAAAAATAATCGTTCATTTCACCAGGTAAATGGCGATATGGTACCTAGACAGAGTAACGCTGGCTACTACTTCCTTCCCTCTTGCCTCTGCCAAATGAGTGATCGACGACTAACGGGTGGCATTCCTAAGATATGTGACGCTCTAAAGTAGGGTGATAAATCGTCCCGGGTTACTCGGGACTGTCCCAGTTTGACCCTCGAAGTCCCGCGTCCCGAGCAGACATTTCCCCGATACGCCTGAAGTCCCGGTTTTGTTTAAAATCTGTAAAACCGAATGTAATCATACCTGAAAAAAATACATACGTCCTGTTTATGTGTAAGAATTCAACAACCATATACGGAGAATCAGTGGCGTATAGAAAATAAGTGTAAGGGGGTTTTATGTGAAAACTTCAAATGAATACAAGGGGCAATCATTATTAATATGCAAACATTACTTAATTTTAAACAATTTTTATATGAAAAATGTTATGATCATGGAAACCGTCTGGGAGATATAGTTAATTCAAATCTCCACATCATAGGACAACTCCGTTATTAATACAGAGAGAGAAAACTCCAATAGACAACTCCAAGTGTAAAGAAGGGGGGGGGGATCGCTGCTCAACAGTTGGACGATATCGAAAAACTGGGACAAAATCCCAAAATTCAGATTTAAAAAAATAAGCGCGAAAAACCATCTTATGTTGTAGTAAAATGTCCAATAGACAGGAAATTGTTTCGTTTTTAATTCTGAAACGCATAATCATTAGTGCATGTACGCTCAAATTTGCAAAAAAAAATTCAACATTTTCGGAACGCGGTTATGCATATTTTCGGTCTGTAGCAGAAATTGAGGCAACTAATTATAACAACTCCCAATTGACTGTGATTTGCATAATAAAACAAAAGTTTTTTTTTTAACCTGATAAATTTTTATTTCGGCGCTTAGCGAATTTGGAGGGTTTTTTTTTATTTTATATGTAGTTTTCTCGTATGTACATCGAAAATGTATATTTCCAAAAATTCATCAAGACACACACACACAAAAAAAAACTAAGCGAGCCAAGCTCCGATTTTTCGTTAATAAAAAGTTTAGAATATATATTTTTGAACTAGCTGCAACCCTCTGCGTAAAAACTCCCCTAGCGTGAGAAATCGCATTGCGCGTGTAAATACAAAGTACTTGTCGATGATGCGTATAGAATACGCACTTTTTGTGAATGAAAGGTAGCGGAGAAGTGAAGGTCTGGTTACAGTAGAAACGATGTAGTGAAATGGGGTGGAGTTGGAGCTGGTGTGCAAGAGTGATGGATTAGACTCATTAGAGAAATGGGGTGAAAATGGTACCCGCTCTCTGACTTCTAAGGTGCAGGAGATCATACCATTTTTTCTATGAATTCTTGCCTCCGAAAAGGGGTATAAATCTTTCAGCAGTTATGATTGCACTCCTGATTAGCCCTGAGCTCTTGTGAGCGAATTTGAAACATTTTCTACGATTTAGTAATGCGTAACGTGTCTCAAATATTATTACAAAAAGTATAAATGATATATTTTCCTAGACGTACGCGCACAGCGTACCTGAAATAGTACTACAACTGGTACAAGCCAGATGTCCATTTCGGAGCGGAGTCTTCTGCAAAATATTTGAAATTGAGATATTGGCATTGTTGAGTTCGTTCTATCACTTTCGAACATATCAGTTCCAAAGTCTTCAAATTCATTTGAATTTCGTGGGATAGTAAAGGATAGAAACTATAATTAACAGTAAACGTTGTATATAATTTTACCTTTCCCAAAATTATTTTGCAAAAGTAAAATTTTGGTAAACTGCTACCTTCTCCAACTATTTTTAAGATACCGTAAAACTGGGTGGCTTTGACACTAATATTTTTGTTTGTAATCGGGGCGACTTTGATATATTTGTGCTGTTTTTTGTGTATATACCATTGTACTGTACCAAGCTTACAATCATACAGCCAACCCTTAAATATGAAAACGGTATCATGAGCAACACGTGCGGAAAAAATATAGGGACTATTAGTCAAAGTCACCCCGTGGTGTCACAGTCACCCAGTTTTATGGTACCTGCAAATGTTCCCTAGCGTTTACAAATTAGAAGTGTACAACAAGTGTTTGTGTCAATTTCCTAACACGCTTGGACATGGCCCCTTTTGGGAATGAACGCCTGGCATATTGTTGTTTTATATCTGTAGCACATTAGAGTCAACATACCCCCCCCCCCGAATAAAATCTTCTGGAAGAAACACCGTTTTCTACCTGGTGAGACCTCAATAATCCATTAAATTTACCCCACGATAGCCGAACTTATGAAGAAATATCCTATGATATAAGCAACCCGTTAAACAGTAACCTGTTTTCAATGCTTTCGTTAAGATGAAACATCCCGTATACTACGTGAATTTGCCCTTGACCTAGATCCAACCAACATTTCCTCAGCGTTCAAACAATATTAATTTTGCAGTGTTTTGGAGTTATCGTCCCACTGCACGCCGTTCGCCGACACAAGTGAATAAAACCAGTAGAGCACCTCGATGGTGGTCGGTGACGCAGTAACTATGCCGTCTCAAGACTCTTACTTGTGCGCTCGCCTGTAGTCGGATGGTTAAAAAGCATGACTCTGCACAATCTCAATATTCATTATCATGCATAGATTATAGCGAGTGAACGGGAAGTTCTCCGTATTGGCTAGTGAGTCTACTGCGAGTTCCCCTGTTTTCCGAGGCGCTCGGAATAACGAGGAAGTAGAATATGGCCAATAGTAGCAGTCTGCGATCACGATTGTGTTCGCGAAAGGGCCTCAATCAAATCACGTGTCCCGGGACCCAGATTGCCTTGAGCCGCCACTATATTTGTATGGTCACCCTACTCTAAAGTCATAACTGTCACTATGACCCATAAATGAAGATTATATAATACAAGTAAAATCAATGACAACACATTATTACCCGAAATGCGCAATACTTTTGCACAACACTGTACATTATTTCTTACAATTTCCGGAAACAAGAAAAAGCAAGTCTCGAGCAAGCAGAAATCTCTTTCTTACTTTCTTTTCATAAGTTATCATCTTGTATAATACCGAGCATGTTAACCAAGGACTTCCAACACTGTTTGCGTGTTTCCGAGACCGGAAACATGCAGAGACCTCTGTTGTAAGAAAAATAGGAAACATTCTGAGAAAAGTTTCCTGAGAAGAATAGGTCACGGGTTTGTCCGAGACGTAATAAACAGTCTCTTAGTATTTTTCCTTCTACCCTGCCCCCCCCCCCCTTCCTCCTTTGCGGTCGCCTACAACTTTACCGAGTAAGAAATTGCACAAGAAGAATGCTAATACAATCATTTTATGTACGGTTAGTAATTTTCTGCCATTGCAAATTATATTCTTCTTTGAAGAAAAAAAATTCTACTCATATGGATCGAATTGGGTTTTCTTATTTTCTTGAAGTCGAAAAAGATTTGCATTTTGGCATCTCACATCGTAACAGCTGTAATTTTGTTTGACGATAAAAGAAAAAAAAATCAAATTACAGGAAATGACGTTGTTATACATTTTCGTCTCTCTCATTCTCAAGTCATCTATTCTAAGAGTCTTTGTTAAGTCATGATTGTATTTCTTCTATAGAAAAGCCATTCTTGAGCCAAATAAACATACGTTTTTTTTTTTATTTAGCTTACTCGATTTGATTTTAATTCATAAGGCGACTTGTATTTTTACAGATTTTTCTTTAGTTCACAATGGTTCGTGGTGTCCTCAAATCCTGCGACGTTAATTTTAACCCATTTCCCGACGTCATATAATGATGAAATTGTGCACAGCGACGTTAAGTCGGGTTATCCATTGTTACTTTCATATAGTTCTATCTACTAATGTATTTTAAAAGCATAATAATTATGATAATTTTTCTTTTTTTTTTAATACGGACTTCTTTATCCTAAAATAAATACTAGTCTGCAACGAGCTGTTGTTTGGCTGGTTGCAGAACACTTTAGGATTTGGGTCACACGAACACCGACATAACTTTTAACAAAATAATATAAAAAAAACTTATTAAAGAGATACTTTTCTTAAATCGTTTGTACTAAAAAGTAAAATATAATTTTGTTTATGCATAACTAAAAAGAAAATCATGGGGCGCACCAATTCAAGAATTTATAAAGTGATTGTATAAGAGAGCCCGCCCATATAATTATTATTTTATTAAGAACTTTTTGTTATTATTAAAGTCTCTTTTTCTGGATCTGATTTTCGCGGATGTATTTGTATTGTTCTTATTTTCTTCTGTAATACATTTACTGCTGACGACGCATAACGACGGTGGTAATATTTGACACTGCGTGAAGAATAGTTGGCTGTGAAAATTACGTCATAATTGAAACAAAATACAGTTTCAGAACAGATAAATATAGGAAGTATTTTCTTTTTAAATAGTTCTCGAAAACTCACAAAGTCTTTCTGAGCGCTAACAATGATCCAAACTTACAACATGCATGCTACGTTCAACCATGGGTGGCCAACAGCTGGCCTGCGGACCACATGCCGTCCGCCATGTAATTTTGTCCGGGCCGCGGAATGATAAAAGCAATATATAAATTATGTGAATTATTATTTTAGCTATTGGTGTCGACCGGACACCTTATGATTGATACACTAGTTATATTATTTTAATGCTGATCACGCCTCATGACGCCATCATGCGGCTCGCGTGCAGGAAGAAGTTGGCCTTCCCTGAATTACACTATCAGTAAGGTGGGCGGTGCAGTTAAAAAAAGAAAAGAAACACTTACAGGGCCTGTTTCCAAGGAACGATCAACGTCATTCTAAAAGTGACGTCATACAATGGTATTTTATACCATTCTTTTCTTTTAAGCATTATACGATACATATGTCTGGATAGGTTATGAATTTATCATTTTTTTGGCATTTTGTGACTATGAATCCTTTCTGCAGTTAGCAATTAAATTAAACTATACATATAAAAATAAAATAAATAAATAAATAATTTTTAAAAGCATGCTTCTATTTTTTTTAAAAATTGTACTAAAAAGTAAAGAATAAACTTTTTTAAACATGCTTTTCTTATAAGAAAACAATTCGTACTAGAAACTAAAAAACAACAACTTATTTTCAAGAAAATTACTTTTAACCAAAAAAATATTTATGCATGACTAAAAAGAAAAGTATGGGACACGCTCTGATATACAATCACTTTATAATTTCTTCAATTGGCGCGCCCCATGCTTTTATTTTTAGTCATGCATAAATAGATTTTTTAAAGTAATTTTTCTTGAAACCAAAATTATTTTTTATCTTTTAGTACGAATTTTACTTTTTATTTTGTTTTTAAAAAGAAAATTTTTATTTTGTTTACTTTTTAGTTCGGTTCTTAAAAAGAAAAGTTTGTTTTTTTATTTTCTACTTTTTAGTCATAATTAAAAAAATTGTTATGTCATTTTCCGAGATTTATTTTTGAAGTTATTTAGGTGTTCGGATACTTTTTCCTTACTCCATGTATTATAAGCTGATGTTTTGTCACTCAAATCCTAAAGTGTTCTGCAACCAGTCAAACGCAATATCGTTGTGTTCTAGTATTTATTTTAGGGTAAAAAGTTCTTAATAAAATTAAAATTGAAAACATGCTTTTAATGATAGAACGCTCAGGCATTTGTTCTGCCGGTAGGACGATGATGTTTCCTACTCGCAGTACAATGGTGTTCATATGTGAGTCCTGCTGGTAGCACACACACGTAATGCCAGTACGACGGTAGTATTGTTATATGTTCTGAAGATATGTTGCTATTATTTTTCAATGTTTGTTGTTTTATATTCCAATACTCATTTATGCGTTCAATAATGGACAGGGTTTGAACGGTGATAATGAAAGAATGATGACGTCACCTTGTACCGTTTAGGTTCTCGCTAGAGCTACTATATGGAAACTCAATTTCGTCCTGCTGCCAGTACGCGAAACCATTCATTTTCACAGTTTCTGTACGTACTACCAGTAGGACACAATGTCATTCCGGTAGGACGCTTGGACGTTCTATCATTAAATATATAAATGTATAGACATTTATGAAAGTAACAATGGGATATTGTATTGTCACCCAACTTACGTCATTGTGAAAAATTTCATCATGGTATGACGTCAGAAAATGAGTTAAATCAAGGTTTCAAGATTTAAGGACATGATTGAAACATTGTGAGTTAAAGTACGGTTTGTCTGCACAAAACTCAAAAACAATTAAGCCTATTGTAATGTGTTTTGGCACGAACTTATCCGTTGGTAGTCCCAAGATTTTGTAATATTACTTTGATAGTCCATGCCCCAGTTGCTAGTGTAGCTACCTTCTTCAAATACTCATTTAAAAAATGTTTCCAAGCCGCTGGACATATTAGCACCAAACTTAGCTTAATTATTATTCAACACAACACTAAAAACGAAGTTGCAGTATCTGTCCCCAAGCACCTCAGTTAACGAGTTGCCAACCTATTTTAAAATTGAATTTATACAAACGTCTTTCCTGATAAAAAAATCTCCACATGTACTTTGACTTACACCATATTTTATCTACATGTGTACTAGGTACTAGGACAGTTTATAGAAGCACTATAGGGACGCCGAAACTTTTATGCTGCCAAACATTTTTAAAATTTAATATTTCCAATTGCTCCTACTCCGCTAGCCATATCCAAACCAAACTTAGCAGTTACCTACAGGTCATACACGTTCTCAGTGCGTCGCAGTCGTCAGTGTTGCCAACCACTTAAAAAAATAAGTCCTTCGTATTATTATCATTAAACATATTTGCACCAAATAAGGCATTTAGGTATTGGGATAAGTGATAGATATTCTCCGTGTACCGCAGTTGCCAATATTGCAAACCAAATTCAAATATTTAATATTTTAAATATTCCATAGCGTTGTATGTCTCTGCACCAAAGTTCCTATTTACTACATAGATCTACTCCGGTACTGGGACAGGTTATAAAAATACTGATACTTTATAGACTTAATGTGTGAGCTGTAGGCGCCGATGTTAGCGTTACAATCAAGTTTTAAAATATTTTAAAATTTCATATGGTTTCTGTTGGTCATATACACACCAAATTTGGCATTTAGGTACTGGAACAGATAATATGGGTACTCCGTTCGCCGCAGGTACTGAAATTGTCTGTGTTAACAAGTAAATCGAACATGTCAAAATTTCAAATTTTCCATATCGTTGCACGTTAACATAATTTGGGATTTAGGTATAATATTGCCAACTACTTTCAATAACATTCCAAAGTGTCATTGTTGCGAACGTATTTTATTCACCCCGCACCAACAGGCGGGCAAATCAGCTAGTTGATGACAATTCAAATAGAATGTACTAAAAAAAATGAGACAGTTTTTTTAAAGAGGTATAACATGAGAACATTTAGTTTACCAGTTCAAAGCAGAACTAGACACACAGGGATATATAAAGGCTAATTAACAGACTCTCTCTCTCTCTCTCTCTCTTTTGCAGCCTATCTCTTCGAGTATCTAACAAACCGATTCCGTTGGGGTAGCGTTGCGTGAAATGAGGTCATCTGATATAGGCTATATAGCATCGCACTGTTACACGCCATAAGCAAAGCTCATTAATTTCGTTGATTCGTTGAGATGTTCCATTCTGAAAATGTTAACGCATTTCTCTTTATAAGGGAAAATTATATAGGCTCTGTTTTGGCGTTTCTACAATAATGAAAATAGTCAAGACAAATATGTAACAAAATAATAAACAAAAACAGATAAATAAATGCACACTAAACGGACTAACCATTTTTTTTAAATAATAGACAAACAAAAACAGGGTCTTTACAAAGAGAGAGAAAAAAATAAAGAATGTGCAAAGTTTATTTTAAAGTGGAAGTATCTTTAAACTTACTTCGACTATGATTTCTCCTTCCTCTCTACACGAAGTCTGTTTTTCTCCAGTTTCTCCTTACACCCGTTCAATTGTCTTTCTTATCAACATTAATCTTGACCAGAGCTGAAACCGGATTACCTGACCCAAATGATCCGATCTTGGCCGAACTGATCCGGTCTAGACCAAATGATAAGACTGGATTTGTGATTCGGCGACTCGATCATCGTATACTGACTAACGTATGAGACCACAGTTGTTTTGACATGTCTGCCGGTACTTAATTGTTTTCGTGGATACGAGACTATTTCTGTTATTACAATTGCTAAGAACTTTTCGGGTGTCGAATTTATCGTACTCTCGGGTATTGATCACCCCCCTAATGAAAGAAACACTGTTCAAACACAAAATTGTAGCAAGAAAAGAATAAAAACTGAACCTTGCCTTCCGGGTCACCGGATCAAAATCTGGGCAGGCTAGATCTCAAGCATAGATCCGATTAACCCGGTGAACTTCTTCAGCTCTGGTGTTCACCAGAACGTGTAGATTTTTCAAAGTATAGTATCGGTCATTCCTAACATATCAATCTGTTTGTGTCTTATTTTCATTATACCGCTAACGGATTTTTTTCATCATTTTCCCCCTTCGCCAACATCCAACCCTTCAATTTGGTCATTTTATACTCAATTTCTACATACGCAATGTCTTATGGTTAATGTAAAGCAACGATCTTGGATCTCCCAACAAAAGATGGTAGCACTATCTCCGTATATGTCTAATGTATTTTTATCGTTGAACGAAATTTCAATGCTGCTCCTACAAATTCAAGCCCAGAGAGTTCTAACTTTCAGGGAAGAAAGTTCATAACTAATTCAAGAGTTCGATCAATGCTGATTTTTTAATTGTCTATTTTGATCATTGTTGAAAGAGCTTCATTGCTATGGGTTTTGGTATTCACAACAACAATAAAGCGATTTCAACAATGAAGAAAAGCGAAAATTGAAAAATCAGCATTGATCGAACTCTTGAATTGGTCATGCATTTTAATTTCTCCAAGTTAGAAGAACTCTCTAGGCTTGAATTTGTAGGAGCAGCATTGAAATTTCGTGCAACGGTAAAAATACATTAGACATATACGGAGGTAGTGCTGCCATCTTTTGTTGGAGATCGTTACTTTCCTTTCTTTTCTCTACTCCCACATGTAATCTTCGCAGCACGTCTATATTATTCAATCCATGTACGTAATCGCTTGAAACGAGGATATTAATTTTTTTGAGTCTTATTTTCTTTCCATTATAAGATTGTATCTTTCTTCCAACTGGCAAGATCAACGCTTGTTGTAATGATACAGGGCGATTAAAGTAGCAGAATAAAAAATCTTGATGGAGTCGCCATTTAGTGTTGTTGTAGATGACGATCTAAAGAGCAACACCAAAATCCTGTCTGTGTCACCAGAGTACATAAGGATCCATAAGTAGTACAATCAAAAGTTTTAGTTTGGTACACTCATTGTAATGGTACATGTTGATTTCAGTAGCAGACTCAAAGGTAATTGCTCAGTTATATTCGCTGTAATGGTGAGTATGAGAATAAAAAATTCTGGATATGTTGTAATTAATGTAATCAGCAATAAAGTCAATAACTCTGACTGGATGGTAATTTACTTCAAAGGCACATGGCGACAGAAGCAGCAAGATCAAATATCTTGGATAATGGCTGTTTTCACATGACGAACTAAGTAGGAGAATCAAAACTCCTCGCTGGGTATTCATTTACTGCAGTGACACCTCATAATTGGAGCCGACATATTTAAAAATTCTGGCTGGGACGCCATTAATGTAATGACGACTATAGGACACTCCCATCAAAGAATGTTGTTGTAGCTGACTAAAATTGTCGTTACGTTCTCATTCAAGTAAAATATAGCCTCATTTATAATTTTACTTATATGCTTGAGACCCAAAGTTTATAGTTCTAATTTTATTTCAAGTTTGCAACATTGACAACCCGATGACATTACTTTTTAACATATCTCTACCTTATTAATACAAACCAATTCCCCAGAACTAGATTTTACCTCACTACATCGCTTCTGATTTATCGAGTGATGTTCATTTTATCCCTGTCCTTGAGAGATAGAACTGCGTAAGACACAAATTCTTGTTTTCCAGAAAACGGAAAAAACTACTGCCTTTCTCATAAGAACTACATAACAGACTTTTTTATTTATTTCATTAACATCTTTAGAACGAGAATCAAGCAGCCATTAGTTGAGGTCTACCGAATATGCTGTACAAAAGTGCATTAATCACGATTTGGGCACAAATCTGGTCCCAGGTGCAGATTTATCATTGTAGAAATTCGATTTTGGATTTTAAGTTGGAAACCCTGCATGTTAAAAACAACGACATATTCGACTAATGATGAGAATAACATGTTTTTTTCTTCTTCTTGTCTTTGTGTCAGGAATTCATCGGCGAACTTTGTTAGTCCAATAAGTAACACTGCCTCTGCACAAAAAGTCATCAGCATGGAAATACTATTTTTAATATGGCAACACTGTGCTGTAAAAGCCACCATCTATCTGTTTCTCTAACTCTACAAGAGACATAACAATGATTAACCAATGTAATAACAGTTTTTACAATGCCATACACGAAGTAGAAGATCTGCGACATGTATAACGTGAATGACTAAAATAACGCTCAAAGTGATAAAACTGGTAACAACAACGCTCACTAAAATCCAATTCCGTATCTCCCCAAGCCTCTTTTTGCATTCTTCTGCCATTTTGTCCAGAGGGTATAATTCTATGTACAATGTTATGTTTGAAAATAAAATACGATAAAACTAATTCGAAGGCCATTCAATAGAATGAGAAAATTGGTTCTACATTGTTGGAGAAATTTTGTTAAACTTTTCCTCTCTCTCTCTCTCTCTCTCTCTCTCTCTCTATATATATATATATATATATATATATATATATATATATATATATATGTGTGTGTGTGTGTGTGTGTGTGTGTGTGTGTGTGTGTGTGTGTCCCTCTCTCTCACTGTGTGTGTGTATCTCTCTCTCTCTCTCTCTCTCTCACCGAGAGAAGACTAGAAAATGCAGTTTGAAACAACAATACAATTATAGTTGACTATAATTGACAAAGTTTTGCTTCATCATGTTCGGGATTTTCCCTCTGGGGAACTTGGAACTGGAAGAGATATCGTTACGATGAAATTGAGATGTAGTCTGATAAAAACAATAGTTTGACATGTTTCTCATTGTGTGGGATGTTGTTAGTCCGGGAAACTTCGGCAATTTCTTGGCTCATTGCCAGGTGAGATTCGTCATTCAATTTTAACAACAGTCATTTTCTCAGTAATAACAATTGACCTGCGAGTGGAGGTATTTAAAATAAATTGTTCTTTTTTTGTTTTGTTTTTTATATTTGTACAGTTATAGAAGAATTGCAATTTACTTTAGCTTAGAAGAATAGTTATTCGGGTACCATCAAACTAAGAGTATTTTCCCTGTCTTTGATAGATAGACATAATAATTAAGAATGAGGTCATAGAGAAAGTAAATAAACTTAAATACTTGGGAACATATGCAACTAGCAAGAACGAGGTCACGGAAGAAATAAAAGAGCCGCTTAGCATCGGGCAACGCATGTTTTTATTCAGTTCAGAAATTCCTAATTTCGTAATTATTATTAAGAAAGTTGAAATTGAAAATATACAGAACGGTTATTCTGCCGGTAATACTTTACGGTTGCGAAAGTTTGAGTACGACCCTAGCAGATGAACATAAATTACGAGTGTTTGAAAATAAGATTCTTAGATAGATATACGGGCCGAAACGGGACGAGATGACTGAAGAATGGAGGAGACTTCATAATGAAAAACTCCACGATCTGTATGATTCACCCGACATTATAAATCACGAGGGTTAAGATGGGCAGACCATGTAGCTCGGATGGGGGAAAGAGAAGATTGTATTTTATCGTGATTGGTATAAGCCGGAGGGAAAGAGATCGGTGGGAAGACAATTTTAGAAGAGATCTTCGAGAGGTAGATGCTCAAGTTGGAAACTGCTCATGATAGAATCCAATGGCGAATGTTTGTTACTGCGGCGATAAACTTGCCAGCTCCGTAAACCATAGGGTTATTTAGCTAGATAAACAGAGTTACCATAGATACTCTTTTAACCGCACATGACCTCTTATTAGGGAACCAAAACACTGGTTACGAGTTACATGAATTGTACAATATGCTCTCTGTAAACAATAACATTAGATATACAGAGTGATTCAAAACATAGTATGTTACTTTCGGGACGCGATTCCTCACATAAAAACGAGTAAAAAAGTTCCTATGAACATGGGTGAAATTCCGCTTTGTTTTGGAGATACAGCGTTTTTGAACTTGGAGTGCAAAGTTGATACCTGTAATGGGAAGAAAATTAAGCATTCTCAATAAATCATAACGATGTAGTGAATTAAAATTTTCATGCGGTAATTTGTTGCTAACAATATGGTACATACCAGGAGTGGAAACACGATGTCACCGGGTTGTCAGTGTTGCCAAACTGATACAGCGTTTTAAATTTTTAAATGGCGCCACGTCGTGTTATTCAATATTTGACAATCCTTAGTGATACTAAGAAACGTACACAAAGGATCGCACACAACACACATCGTAATGTTGTACACTACAAATAAGGAACGAGATTAAATATTCTAGAAAAGTACGTGGTTTGGATACGATCGTGAAAAATCTTTCGTTTCCGGACGTTTGGATAAGATTGCGGTATGTTCTTAACGGCTCTTGTTTTATTATCAATATGGGATTATAAATATTAAAAAAAACACTACGTAGTGCCATTTAAACACTATAAAACTTATACTTGGTTGGCAACACTGATAACCCGATGACATCGTGTTTTCAGTCGTGATATCCACCATGTTGTAAGAAACAAATTCCTGCAAACGATTTTTTTTTGAATGCATGTTTTGTTGAAAATTATTCATATCCTTCCCCGTCGACTTTGGGCTCCAAGTTGGAAACGTTGTTATTTCCAAAATGAAGCGGAATTTATCAGACTATACAGCTCATTATCCCACCCCTTCGGCAGCCTAAAACGCTGAAACAAAACATTTACGCACTCTCGATGATCTATGCTTTTCTTCTTAATTTCATGTCAGGACTTGATGAGATGGTTTTGTCGTTATTTTCCAACACCCTGTATAATTCAGATATTGATAACGTAAATTGTTGACTTGAAATCCATCTATCGTCTCTCTCTCTCTTTCTCCCTTTCCCTTGACTTGTGTGTATCCAATCTTCCTAAATCCTAGAGCAATATCATAAATAGACCTTAGTGGGTGGCAGGCCTGGCGAAAGGCAGACGAAGATGTTCGCCAAATGAGCTTCTTTTTTCGCTACCCTCATCCTTTCCAGAACGGTGATCGTCACGGAAAAGTGAAAGGTCATGGCGTGATATAAATCAGACAGTCTCTACCTTACCTCCCTCACCATCCGTTCTCTCCCCTCCCCTTTCGACCCACTCTGTGTCCTGCGGCTGATGTCACACATTTACTCTGCACCTCTGGCCATCGAAGACCTTCGAGCGAAGGAGAGGGAAAAGGCGTTACATCACACGTCAGTTGACAGTGTTGGTGTTATTGAAGTCTCCCAACTCCATCTGTTGGCGAAAGATTGAGTTTCCTCCAAAGGTGACAAGAGTTATTTCTTTGCCTTTCGTCCCGAGAGATGTCTTTTTTTTTCTTTATCTCACGGTTCGTTACATTGAATAGTTGTGAAACTCTTGCCTGTTGCGATCGATTTTAGTTTTTCGTTTTTAAAAAAGTGTTAGTGTACCAGAAAAGCGTAACATATATTGTTATTACGTTTCCTCCATACATCTTTATCCCTTGGCAATGCAGCACACAGGAAATCGACTTTCATATAAGGATCTTAGTTAACTTTACCCTCACTCTCGTCAATTTTTGAAAACTTTGGAATAGTGAAAATGAAACAGTCCTATCTTGATATTATAATATCCTAGGGACCAGAAAAGATATATCGTAATATGGTGATTGTCCTTTTATCGAAGAATTGCAATATTTCACCTGTAATTATGATTTTACGAAAAAAATCCAAATAAATTAAAAATATGTACTCTCTAAATTGTAAATAGGAAGAACGTTTACTAATATATACAACATAAGATACCAGCATAGAAATTAGAAACTAGAACCTTGTTCTGAGACTAAGAAAACAGATTACAAATACCAAATACGAGCAGATCGTATTGCGCTTTCTTCACCGCTTATCACGTGGTAAGTCACGTGTTCACCGTCGCTCCCGCCATCTAGGATTTTGTCTGTAAATAACCATTTATTGGAATTCGCGTTTTGGTGTTATTAGGAGCTTCGAAAACCAAGGGGGAAGAAGATTGAAAACAAAAAATAATGTTTGTGGAAACAAGTTTCTCGGCTATCGCTGCTGTTCAGTTTTCTTATGTTTTATAGGGTTATGTTTTCTTTCGAATGGGCCCCAAAATTTTACGAGTGTCTGCAGAGAGAAACTAACTCCTGACGTCACAGTGGATTTTTGTTCTGGACAGAGTTCTGGCGAGAGGAAAGAATCCTAGAGTAAATATAGTTTTATTTCTTACCAATAATGTGTTGACAGTTATGATTTCAACTACTTTTCTTGTGTTCTAATTTTTTAAGGTGAAAAATCACCTGAGATGTTTACTCTTCCGACCTAACCACTAATCCATCTCCGCTCGCTAACTCTTTCTCGGCATTAATTTCCGTGGTGCATGTATAAAAATGATGAAAAAGCAAAAACAAGCAAAAAAAGAGACCATTTATTGGTAAGTTAAACAAAATATAATACTATACTTGTGAGAAAAAATGGAAGAAATTGTTGATCTGGGAATAGAACCCTAGCCTCCCAGTCCACAATCTAAAGCTCTACGTCTATATCTTGACCATAGCAATTAAATTGTTGTAACTTATTTTCACACATTGCAATAGATTCATATTTATTAGAAAAGTCAACAGTATTTTCAGGTAAATAAAAAAACTTATTTTGAAGTACTATTCGATAAACAGTTCATATCTGTTTGTGTTGTAATTTCAGAATTAGCATTGCCATCATCATCAGTTTTCTGTTCAATCTGTATTTCATTTTTGGAACTATATTTATCAAAAAAATTATCAATTGTTTTGAATGATCTTTGTTCCCTCTCTTGGCGTTTTATTTTCTGTTCGTGTTTTTCCTTTGCAGTTCTTGTTTCAGTTGTTCTTTTCGACAGCGCAAAAGGTTTGTTTATAAGGTTATATGTTCTCAACTAATTTTCATCTATTACACGATCTTTAGTAGATTTGTCTACGTCATTATCATCATTGTCATTTACCATGTTACTATTTTGCTGTTCAGTTCTCTCTTCAAAAAATTCGATGTTTTCTTTCCGCCTAACGTAGACTATTGCTTCGTTCCTCGTCGCTTTCACTCTCCGACTCTTGCCGAACAACATGATGCCCGGCTAGCTCAGTCGGTAGAGCATGAGACTCTTAATCTCAGGGGCGTAGGTTCGAGCCCCACGTTGGGCGCCATAATGTGTAAAAGACCTTTTTCTTGCTCCTTCTTACACACTTAAAATCTCTGAAACTTTTATGTGATTGCTGTGCGGATCCTATTACCATCAATATACAAGTGACTTCTTACTAAGGCGCCTGCTAGTAATATCTTCAGGGTCGTAGTGTACTTAACTGATTTGAGATGATCACTTGACATGAGAACGAACAGTTGGTGTTGCTCCAAATCTACTGCACGTAGTGGTGGTTACAAAAGAACTTTCGTACAAGCCCGTAGAGTCTATTAATATAACTTACTGTGGCGACTTTCAGTTTCCTTGGCAAAGTATATTAGAGTCTCCGTTAACGATAAAGAAAACACCGGTATGAAATTAAAAGCACTAATTATCAGAAGGGGAAAGATAATATACACTTTCTCAAGAGCAAAACTCCTGTCATAGCTTTATATGTACATTAATTAATTATGATCGCTGGCTAATAACGAAGAATAAATAACTTAAATTATTAATGTCTCTGTTTGATTAAACAGAAAAACATTAGAAGAATACTTTGCCGTTATTTTAAACAAAAAAAATTAACTTTCAAGATTTCATTTTCTCTCATTACTGCTTACGCCTAAGTTAGCAAAGCAATGACATCTGTTGAGCACCAACTGAACTATCACGACACACTACTTAAAAGTTGACAACACGCAAAATATCGGAAATACATTAAGTGTTATTGTTTTCTCTTTTTCAAAAAGTCATAAAGAAAATAATGTAATCAAAGAAAATAACTAAGAAAAATAAATAAGACTACAAATACTCGCTAAAGTTCGCTCGCCTTGCAGGGGGGATACAAGGTGAAATGCTCGCTCACCTTGCAAGAGATACACAAGGAGTATAGCAAACGTTTCTGTAAATATCTTTTGTTATTGATAAATTGATTTCATGATGTTATTTAGTTCCCACAAGCCTGCCATCTTCCGAGACAAATTTAATCTATGGTTTATTAAAATCTAAATTATTTTACAGAAAGTAATGACATTAATTTACCACATGTCAGACTTCTAACCGTATCTTTGCAGAAAACGAAGTCATAAAATCTTTTAGGGACGATGCTTTTTTTTTTTT
>JAGDQP010003088.1:0-31602 GCA_022664845.1 Lepisma saccharinum
TTCTCATATCTATCATTGTCAAGACTTACAAAACATAATACTGACCATACGTATACGTATTTAATCCACGTTAACGACAATATAGAACTCCATTCCTAATTGAAGTTGAACATTCATTTATACATTTTAGAAGAAAAAACTAGAAAAAATATATCTCACTGCATAAAGATAACGATTTGTTGCGTTTGTCATCTTTAACTATTTCAATCAATGATTAGCCATAGTTATTATGCTGATAAAATAGCTCATTGTTACAAACTTTAAATCTGATCCTAACAGTCTCAGGCTGCGATATTCCATGGAGACAAAACTGCGCTGCACTGATTTCCGAGAAACGTTCTTGGGGCGTCCTGCATTGGTTCCTGCTGTCAGAGCACGATCTGCTGCTTGTCTGTTTGCTCGGAAGGATTTGCAGAGACGTCGTCAGTCGCGGTTATTCAGCACCAGTGGGCGGCCATTGCGTTGTCCCTGATGGGTCGTAATGCCTCCCATGCTGTACTTACGGTCCACACTTGGGCCTTTGGAGCGTGTAAAGTTCAATGTCCGGACGACTTTCGAAAGTGCCCCATTACTCTAGCACCAACTATCATCCCGCTCTCAAACCCCGATAATGCCAGTCAGGTTATCATCACAACAAAACACGACGCTTCACTGACCTAAGAGAAAACCAATTGGCCACACTGCAACTGCTTCGCATCGTTTGACCGATTACGGCGCCGTCAATAAGTTCCCTCCCGCTATTCTATGACTTTTGACACTTCAGTATATTTCTCAACGAATAGGATTTTAATTTTCCGGGTGTGTTTTACAGTACATTCTTTACAACTCTCACAATTGTTGATATAGAAAATTGAGGTAGTTAAAACGTAGATAACTTCAACAAATTCCCTGACAATAAAATTTCTTGTTCCCACCATATATATTACAGTCAGTAGTCGGTGGTCACATGCTTCATTTTGGTAATTTGGTTACGCTAGATACATGAACAAATGATGGAGGATGCACGGCAATTAAAGTAGAAGGGAACAGTTGTTATACATACTTCATGAATAGCTTATTCATGCATACCACTATTTTAATAGTTGCATTGGCTACCTAATTAAGCACAAATTGTTCATTGATGCAATAACCGTATGACATTGGCACTTACAGATATGGATCTAATTTAACCTTCAGGAAAATGTTTCATGTATAGTTGATTGTTTCATACATCGAAACAAATGAAGACAAAGGAAAGAAGACAGGAGGAAATAAAGGAAGTAGAAAACTACGAAAGAAAGTAAAACTTTGGTAAACTTTATTTTATATGGGCCAGTCTAGTATCTTTTGGTTTCGACCTGTCACGATTCGATCCTATACACCTAGTTAAAATCCTCAAACATCCACAGCCCTGACGGGATTCGAACTCGCGACCAAACACCTTAGACCGCACGGCTACCAACTGCTTCGAAAGAAAGAAGAAAGGAAGGTAATTATATACACACGGTGTTGCAATACAAAACCGACAAACCTACCTCACGAGATTACTGACATGAATATAAGAATCCCCTTCCCCCGAGAGTACGCAAATGGTTCGTCTCGAGTATATAGGCTTCCGAAAGCATAATAAAATGTACTCTAGAGCGTGCTATTTCTAATACCATTAACAGTGCAACTAAAGTGGTATGCCCCCTCAAAGACTTCAAACCTGCTCTATCCAAAAGAAATATTGTATTTCCGGAAATTCTCTAAAGTAAAGGTAGGTCGAAATGAGCATGAATGGAACTACGTTACAGCATGTAACAATAATTCGTTTGTGGCAAGTCGATATCTCAAACAAACATTCTTTGCGAAACGAGTTTTTTTTAAAGGATATGTTGTTGCATAACAAACAGAAGTAAATTACATACCTTTTAACGAGCATTTTCTGTGCTTTTTTATCAGTAAAAGAGACTGTCATTGCACAATTGGATGTCAGTGATCACGTTTATCATCCGTACTTATAAGGAAAGTCGTCTTATTTGTGCTAATTTTAACTAACCTTCACTTCTGAAAATTTCTGAGGATTCCGTACTTCCTTTGGGCAATCCCTTGCACCATCATTGTACAAGTTTTGCAATATGCATATTTGGGTAGAACGTGTTTGATATCTTTGAGTTTATCATGCCATTTCAGTTCTGTTGTTAGTAGTATAAGAAATATCAAGCTCTAAAGTTCATTTTCCCATACTTTCGGCATCCCATATCGCCGAAAGGAAGTATTTGTGCTCCCTCGATGATCTATGCTTTTATCCTTATATTTACACCACGAATTTCGTGAGGTAGGTTTGTTGATCTTATTTGGCAACACCTAGCTAACAACATAGAAAAAACTGTGTGATTAATTGAGCATGATTGAAGGCCTGAATTGCAAAACATCCCAAGTCCTTCAGATTTTTTTTCAGGAGAAATAAAAGCAGTCCAAGGGCTTGGGATGCTATTCTATTCAGCTGAAATTATTTTGTATATATATAAAAAAGAATTTGAGTTTGTAGTTAGCATGAAATATTATGCAACTGAATAGACCTTGGAATATAAATGCCGACGAACAGAAAAAAAATGAAAATACGAAAGAAAGTGGACTTGAGATGTTTTGTAATTCAAGTCTTCAATTGCCGTCTAATGTAGTTAGTGAACTATAGTTAGCTTAACAACCAGAGTGAAAGAAAATTGTTTTGACACAAAGGAGCTGTGCTCTACGAGATACATGAACACATTTGACTTACAAGGAACATCTAAGTGTCACCCACCGTTAGCAGAAACGTCGGTTTAAAGAAGCAACCCATCTCCAAATTTAAGGAATGGCAAAATTTGGAAGTGCGAAAACACAAATTGTCTATCCTAAAATTTATTGAGTTTCTGCAAGTGTGTAGAGAGTTTAAAATTAAGAGATACCTACTTTTTGCTTGGGTCAATCTGTATGGAATTAGGAGCTCGATTATTATTATTATTATTATTATTATTATTATTATTATTATTATTATTATTATTATTATTATTATTATTATTATTATTTTGAAGAAGTGACATTAATCTCAACGAACGAAATATTATTAAATGAGAATCTCTCACACATATTCAGTTCTCATCTTCTAGGTTTCCACACGTCTTCCAATAAGCATGGTAAAAAGTGGTTATTTTGACGAACGGTCACCTCCATTTGAGAATCCAGTAGCATTCTATTTTGGTGGATACAATAACTCTACATGTTATGTTTGTGGCGAAGTGGCAGTAATTCAATGTGCAATGGTGTCAACGAACATTATGTTTAAATATTTGTAGACATTATCGTGACACATATTTTCCTTAATATCTCGCAAGCAACGAAGTTGTGTATCTTTTTTAATTCTTAGTTCATTTATATTATTTTGTAAGGGTAGATTAGTAACAATAACAAGTACGTGTGTTACTATCTGATAGCAGTAGTACAGTTTGGCAGCTTGTAGGATTAACTCTGGTAAACTAGTTTTTCTTTTCAATTGTGTTAATTACAAGCAGGTAAATAAAAATGTATCCACTGTTACTATTGTACTATAAGGGTCGTACCTTGTAGTGCACAAGTATATATGACAATATTGAAGTATTTAAAGAAATATACTTTTATGTATTTTTACTATGTGTAGGTTGATTTCAAGTAATCTTGTGGTAGTTTAGGTAATCTCGTGACAACATGTTTTACAAATACACTAGAGCATTGGTTATACAAAAAACTAATAGAATCAAGAATTAAATAAGATTACATCAAAAAGCCATTTTTACGTATCAACAATTTTAATATGAACTTATCTAATCTATTACATGGACTTACCCCATCACTCTTCTAAATTAAAAATAACATGGAAACATGAAAACTAGATTATGAATGTAGCCAGTGATAATATATCTAAACTATATTAGTCTGAATCACTTTGACACTCACAAGCTTCACACATAAATCTATCTGACTGTCCTGCACTTTCGGACAACTGCAGTGATACCACACATGACACAAGTTGCATGCAATCCGTTTTGCACTATTTTTACAGTTAACGCCACTAAAACGTTCACCACATGTTACAACGTCGTAATGATTCTTTCAGGTTTTCTTTATGGAAAATGCAGTCTTTCATGTTGCCTGTTAGGTCTTCTACACTGCAATGTTGATAACCCTGATTTCGAACTAATATCTGTGTGTAATAATTGTACAATATTAATTTTCAAACAACAGTCAACTACATTTTATGCTCAGGCTATACGTTTAATTATCATATCAAAGGATTCAGCACACACATTTTTTGTCTAATCTTTGTACACATTTCAAATAGTGTAAAAAACACAAAGGAAACTAAGAATTTACGTGGAATACGTAAGGGTCGGTAACACTGACAAAGCTATATAGAGGGGAGGCACTTTTTCTACACGTGCCTACAGGCAATTAATTGGCTTCAATGCTCGCAAAGTTCAAGTTTCTAAGTAAGTTTAACATTTTACAATAAATCTACAGCTAATACTTGACAAACTCGATATCAAACTGTTGGTTTTTTTTTTTTTTTTTACATTTTCACTGCAAACATTTTAAAACAAACAGCTGAAGTCAGAGCGACGCGTTCCCTGTCTTAGACTGATGTTCAGTGGTGCTGGCATCTTGTAGTCGAACGTCAACTACTTGCTCCTTCAAGTAAACCTGTGACAGGCTTCGTAAAAATTATCACAAGAAGAGTTGTATCACGAGTGTACCAGAGTTTACCCTATACAAGATTTGGGTACATATATTTTAGATTTGCGAAAAAATGAAATATCAAGATAATGAATAGAAAGTTTATTATTAAATGTTCAGGTGTAACCGCTGGACTATTATTCTCCGGTCCTTCACCTCCATTGTGTTACTCAGAACAACTTATCTTATTTTGGCATATCTGTACAACTGCAATGCCATGGTGACTATTTCTACATTTATCTACTTTGTGTGTTTATTTACATCTTTTGTGCAAATCACATGCAGAATTTACTTTATTCGGCGTACCTTTCTTTGTATTTTGGTACTTCCACATAGTGTTATTCTTGTCTTTTAGGGACATTGCTCTCCTGAAGCCGTTATTGGGCCGGAACAAAATCAGATCAAGTTTCAAGGGAATTGGAGAGAACATTTTGTGTGTAAGCACTTCCACATTGTGCCATTCTTGAACTTTGGAGTGTGCTTAACCCCTTAATTGGATTTTAGGTCAAAACAAAATAAGTATGTCTGCAACTTTAATCTCTCTACGAACATCCAAAGTTTCAAAGTGTCGGGGGGACACTTAGAAAATGTCCCTTGTTAATCAAGACTACGGCAACGGTAGCGTGCAGTGTTAACCTAATTGTCATAGCACGTGTTGGACCTTAGTTCGAAAACCTTGTCCTAATTATCGAGATAAAATCAGGGCATAGGCTTCCACCATTTTCTATTAACAAATGAATTTATATTGGCCGTAAGATATCGGATGGTCTCAAGACAATAATTTGTAAGTTTCAGTAAAACGTTAACAAGTAAGTTAATTTCCGTAATTGTTTGCAAAGTAGTATGTATGTAGATTATATTATATTATGTACAATCTAATGTATGTAGATTTTATTATTAACTGTAAGAAGATATTTAATGGTCAGATTTAAGTTGAAATTATCCGTCTGTAAGAGACGATGCGTGCTCTCACTTAACTTAAAGCTACATTCTGTGTTCTAAATGATGATACTGAACATCTATTTAAAACGATTGTTGTTCATATAGTTGATTTGTTTGAAGATATAATTACTATCTCAATTGAAAACAATACATTGGAAATTACTGATTAAATGACACTGTCGATAGCATTTTCCTTCGGGTGAGAGTGAGTTAAATTATTATACACCTGTTGGTCTCTGTCTCTGCATGAGAGCGATTATCTTAATTGATACCGTTGGCCAGCAGAAGCTGTCACCATTGGAATCAACAGCTTTGTCACCATTGAGCCATTGAGACTGGTAATATATTACAATTACACCCCTACAGCCAGATGAACTTTGAGATATATAGTTAACGCTATTGGCGTTGTGGTTAGCTATATATTGCGGTTATGAAAATAGTAATCCTTGTTTCTGAAACAAGAACGTACAGAATTGAGAACACACGACAAGTCAGTAGCATGGAAACGAATTTTAATGTGGATATAATAATATTCAAGCCATTGAGGTCTTGCATTCAATTTAATTAAAAAAGGCTGACAAGGCTATCACATTTAACTTTATTGTACAAAGACACAACAAGTGTTACAGTTTCAATGCTCTAACAACATCTTCCTCAGACGACACACTTATAAACACTCTGAAGTGTTTACATGTCTGTTCATCAATATCAAAGGATCATTACAGGAATTAATTTTTCTCTATGAGTCAGTCTATCCATTCGTATATTTATTTATTTAACGCTAAATTCTCATACAGTAACCCATTCTAAACATACGCTCTACACACCAAATCAAAATACAACTATAAAATAATAAAGAATATAAGAACCAAACAATTAAAATTATATATTAAACCAAATTCGTAACCCTTATCAAAATCCTAATTCTAACTAAAATCAGGGTACATTACACATATGAATTAATTCACAAACTCTGTTTACAAATCAGCATTTTACAAGAAGGGACATTAAATAAATACTACAGGGTTCACAGATACCGAAGTCATTTTGGGTTTGGCATCATACTGCGATTGTAAGCTATGAATGAAAAAGTATTATTATTCTAATTTTTTGTCTGCTAAAGAGGAGTGCTATGCATAGGATTGCGATTGCAATAGGACTGCACTAAAATTTAAAAGTGAAACTGAAGACCAAGTTACTTTAATTGATGAAGCCATAAGTTAGATAGACGACGTCCTTTGGTAAACTCTATTCCGAGAATGAAAGCATTCAGGCATTAGCCTAGTAAAACTTACGAAATCCTGGAAAACGTCAGTCAGAATTGCTCGAAATAGGACACAAATCTATTTGCCCATTCGAAATTCGCCAGTAGTGTAACTAGGATTTTGCGGTCTTGCGCAAGGAGCACTTTAGGGCCCTTATAGTAGCATCTTCCATATGCAATTTCAGCAAATTCTTGTTGCATGTATTGGGTAAGTACAAAAGACATATTGGGAAATGTCACAGGTTATATCTCATAAATTGTTCTGCCAGTACATGAATCGGGGGAACGTTAGAGCAGCCGCAGCCACAGGCAGTGAGTTTGGATGGGCAGACATGGACAGCGTATGGACAATGTAGATGAAATCAATTTGAATTTTCTTTAAGGCTTTTAGGCAATGGCTGATAATGAGAGAATTGGTGGAATGAAGAAAATGAAAGGAAATGGGATAAGCCCAAGAAAACCCACGCACACGGTTTTTGTATACCACAAAGTCCACATGACACGAGCCGAGATAGAACCAAGGATCTCACGCCAGATGTGAGCGTTCTGCCACTGAGGCACCGTGGCCCGTCTGTGAAATGATGACCGATAAAGAGCATTTCATGCACCTTTTCGAGTTCGATAAAGGCAGCCTGAGCCCGCCGTTACATTCAGGGGTTTCGAAAAGTAAGTGACGGAAACCAAAGCTGTCAGGACAAACCACAGTCTTAGCAGTGTTTTCCTAAGAGAATCAAGATCAACCTGTACGAAACATCCCGATTCGAACTGTAAGGGGTTCGTCGCGACCTATCTTTCGTTGCTTTTTTGGTACAAAATTGCAGTTTCTTGACACGCATGGTCACGGATGATGGAAAGTGGGTTCTGTACTGGAATATAAAGCGTCGAAGGACAGTGTGACACGTTCACAAACTGCCTTTGTCGACGTCCAAACCAGAAATGTATTCCATAAATGTGGTGTTAAGTGTGGGGTGAATTGGCAAAGGCATAATTCACTGGGAGATCCTGGAACGTAACCAAACCATTAATGCCACTTAATTCAGAGCCAGAATAAGGTAGGAGCTAAAAGACCTGCATCCCAGGGACCCCACACGTTCAGGAAACCCGCCAAATTAAAATAATTAAAAACTTTACTCTTATGACCACAGGGGGCCTAACAATTAATAGCGCAGGGGTCCTAAATATTTTAATCCAGAACTGCATCTTATACTAGCAATAGTTCGACAGACTGCGAGCAGAATTCTGATTGAAGCAGCCAAGCAGCAGCCTCCCTTTTACCAACTCTGAGAAATATTTAAAATAGTACATTGAATTAACTTCTATTGTCGTGTTTGTTTGATTTTTCATTTACTAATTTTTCATCTATTTATATGTCGCACATAGGGACACCTGGACCCTCCCTGCAACGCGGGTTCTCGCGGGATAGCAGTTACGCCACTGAAGTGCGTTCGTACTTGAACAAATAGACCACAAGTTTTGGTTGTGACTGACATCCCCCTTTGTTGAAGAGGACAAAATGACACTATTCTTGTTTAACGTTCTTGAAGCTAATTAGAAGTATATAATAAAATCATGCTGTCAATGCATTGGAGCGTGTAATAGAACAGCTGTATGGAGTTGCTTGAATGGCCACAGTTAATATTGAACATTTCTTATGAAAGTAAATGGACAATGGGTTCATATTCACTGCAAGAAAATCTGAAACACAATGAGAGATTTTGAAACTAATGTGTTACAAAATCTGCCAATGACAAGTTTCATGTGAAGAATCGTCCGAATTTTTACTTGTCTCTTTCGTGATATTGCAGCAACCTATTCTTTTTTATGATATAGACCTGAGATTTGCGATCTTGTTACGTTATAAACAGTGTGTCTGTAACCCAGGGTTTCCGCCAGGAGTTTCAGTTTGGGGGGTGTAAAATCGAAATTGGGAGGGTCTAAGTGAAGTTTTGTTCGGTTTCTATCGATTTTTCACAGCAAAAAAATTAAAGTTGTGGGGAGTGTCGAGACTTCGGGGTTATGGCGGAATCACCGCTGTAACATTTAGTGTGTGAAGAAAAGAAAAGCTGAAGTAATGGTCCTAGGTTCATGGAAGTTACAAACCGACCATTAGCGCAGCAGGTTGTAGAGCACGATTTGTTTTGTTTAATACTGTAAAGAATCTGTATAGGACTTTTATCTATCCATCCTGCTTCCCTCAATTGTAAACGTAAGTATACAAATATAGCTGTTTGGTAACAGGCACAATATATTACTACAGTGCATCAAATTATTCCACCGAAAGGCAGTAGCGCAGTTGATAGATTGTTGGCTCCGAATTCACAAGTTCCTAGGTGCGAACCTACTCGACAAGGATTATGACTAAAGTGCTTACCTCAGTCACACCTGGCTAATACGTGAATAGTAATTTTAAACTAAACCTTGGCCGATATATTTTCCACATCCTATCCTATCACGGGGTCAGCTAAAGGTACTTAAGGTTGTAAATTCAATTGAACAATTCATTATAACTATTCCATAAATAGCTTTTCTATGTTGGCGAAAGAGCGAGAAACGAATAAAGGAAGTTCACGAAATATTACAACGAATCAACTATGTATAAACATTTTAATGCACAACATAAACGTGGTATTTAATTTTCTGTACATTCTAATAATTGAACTCTTTTTTTTTAAGATTTTGTTGAATACTTTCGAAACAAAAGTACAGGCATTACAGAGAGAAAGAAAGAAAGAAGCAGAAGAGCTACGAAAGCGTAGTAGATAGAAAAGAACTAGACTTCATGTTAGAGTTCAAAATATTTCGTGGGATTTGCTTTCTAAACCTATTGGATTCTTTTCGAGTCTCTCTCAACGTTCCGCCAAATGTAGTACGGGAATAGAGGAATAGAAAAAACAATCAAAAGGGGGTCGAGGAAAGGGATGCAGAAAAAAAAAGTCTGTCGAAATCTACATTCCCCTTGTGTCAGATTCTAAAATTGAATTATTCACTCCGAAACTCTGTCGTATTTTCGTTTCAGCTTTTTCTCGTCCGTTATCTCTCTCTGTCTCTCTCTCCCTTTTTTGTTAGTACACAACTTGTGGTCCTCTTTTCTTTCCTCTCTGAACTTTACATTCGCCATTTTTCCGTCAGGTCCAAAGAATATTCTAGAGACAAAGGTATATCTACATCTTGTGTTTGTACGGGTGAGTACTTTCCATGACATACTGTTTGGGAGCGAAAAAAAAATATTCTTTTCTCTGAGTGTGTTTGCAACACTTGTACCGTTACAGCCCCCTTGAGTGCAGTATGCACAGGCCACTAGTGTCCTGTTGCAAGAAGTAGAAATCGTACATCTTTTCTGTGCCTTGCGTTTCTTCTTTTTTACTTCTGTGCGTCTCAATGTGACTGAACTTTCTGTTATGTGTGTGCTATTTCATTATATTTTTTTCTCTCTCTCTCATAAGCAACAAGAAATATATTTTGTTAAATGAAAATATCTTTCAGAAACGAAGGAAACTAATATTCTGTTTGGATTAACCCAATCAAACTTGTACTTACACATGTGTGTAAGTTACCCATTCGGTTATTTAGTTTATTGGAATCAACCATTTAAAGCTGTTCTTAAACGCGAGAACATTTTTCTTTGAAAATTCTTTAGCTCTGTCCACTCACGTAGCTCTAGTGTTGCCAATAGCTATTCTCGCAATAGGTATCGACTGTATCGGATAGCTAAGGACGCAGTAACTGGGAATATTTCGCCAATATGTTGCCGCTTCGCCAATAGTACACATGTTGTGTACTATTGATGGTTGGGTATTTCAGACTGTTTTGTAGTGAACGTAAGTATTTGAGAAAATACACACAAATCTAACACACTGGATAGTAACAAAAGTCTTTAATTAGGTTAGGTTGTATTTTGGTCATATTGGTAATGTATCCTAATGTAACTTATAATAAGTTTACACTCAAACTGAGAAGATGTACGAGCTTGTATGTTTCAGAATAAAGAAAACTCAACGTAGTAGGGAAGATGGATTATAAACGTAGTTTTTGTTATTCTGTTTCTAATTACAGTTTAAGTGCGCCACGTGAGTCGTTTTAAGCATTTCGTCTCAGCCATAATAATTTAATATTTTTGATGTGAACCGACATCATAATTATGACGTCATATGGAACACTTTATGAGACAACTTGATTATTATTGTTTTTCTTGTTTCTTTTTTTTCCTTTTGTAGGTAATGGTTGTTGCTTTCCTGCTTTTAGACCAAGAAATGAATGTTGACATTCTTGAAGGTAGAGGACCATATTACGCGTATTTTGAGAATGGTAGTTGTACATATGCAGGTATAAGATTAAATATATGTTGAATTGGAAAACCGGAAGGCGATACCACAGCAGGCGTTGGTAGCTGTTAGTTGGAGTTAACATGGTAGAGTATATTTCTTTTACTTAGGTCTTCTGGTTCTTTCATTGTTTAGTTGGACAGAAGCTTACTTCCAATAGATAGGAATCTATCTCCCTAAGGGAAATTTGAGTATTATTGATGTGCAACTATTTGTCAATAAAGGATATGAATTTATCTGAGCCAAAATACCTTTTACTTGATTAGTTGGTTCCAATCTAAAATATGCGTTAGATGTACGGATGGATTTCAGATACTCCCCATAAAGTATCGTATGTTTTCGTCAGTTGTATATATATTAACCTATTCTTATTTTGGTTCATATTCAACTTCACGTTGATTTGGCGCAGTTATTATGACATCCGTTGGACGTACACAGCTTTTAAGCCATTATGCACGGAGAAAAAAATTTCCTAGGATTTAAGGACGTAACCTCCTTAAATCCGTAGGTTCCCTCCTGCAATAATGAGTTGGCGAGGATAGTATGACGGACGTAGCAAACAGCATTACCGAGCATGTGTACTGTTAACTACTGTTTGCTCCTGCCTGGCATGCTAATTGCAGACGCCAGTTCACGACGTCATTTTTTAGTGACGTCATGAAGTTATTTGCACTCACATGCCAGTACGTAGCCACCGTCCTGCCTGCCTGTAGGGAAACCCAGGCTCGTAATGAGGGCTGCTCCTTACGTACTGGCCGTCCAGCTGTCGTTGTTGTAGGTTCCCTCCTGCCTGGCAGGCCGGTCCCTACATCTTATACGCGAGTTACCTCCAGAATGTATAAATGTATCAAACGGAAAGAATGGATGATGCACCTGTATCGGAAGGTTATGCTTTTCCATACATTGAAATTAATAACTTCATTCTAGAGCATAATGCCCCAAGAAGTAAACTGCAAATATTCGAAATTTAAGTATTTTATTCTTTCATAAACCAGACGTTAAATCCGATTAATGTTAGTATCTACATCGATAATCTAACTTCTTATCTTATAAACTGTTCTACAGTAACTGATTGCGCACATTTGGTTTTTAGATATGAGCAGTAACATAAATGCATTAAGAAATCTTTAAATTATCACATATGCTAATAATATTATTCGCGTTGCCTTTTGTGTTTGGTTTAAAACATATCTCCCATGCACAATAATTATAGTTTTAGCTTTTGGTTATAAACAAAACTGTGCTGCCATCTCGCGAGCTACTTGTAATACACCGCAACAACTTGCAACACATTTAACATTTCGCAACGCACTTAACCTTCTCCTGCTAGACTGTGTCTCCTGCTGTACTTGCATGAAAACGTTCCTAACATTGATACAAGCAGTGTACATCATTATAGTGTTACTGCAGGCGGCTCCTGCTATTACGTAGGAAAGTACCGTCTGTACTGTATATACTGACTTCTCCTTCTTACATTCTTGGCAGGAGGTTCCATCCTGCTTGCCTGTGTTCCTATATGACGTCACTTTATTCATTTTACATGTCGGCAGGATATTCCGTCCTGCAAAAAATTGTGGCATGGAGAAACAACAGGAAGACGTAGGAAACATACGTAATAAAGACTTTTTCCACTTGGCATTACTTGTAATGCACTCACCACTAATCGCCAATTTCATTGAACGTGGGTTACTTACGTATTACGTATGTTCCGTACGTATTAACGTACGCAACCTACGTAATACTGCAAATGTTACATTTACATTATTGGGAATGTAAGCGTTTTTCTCAGTGTGTGTGTAGACAGGTGTGGCACAGAAGCAAAGTCTATCAGAAGTTGCACGTTACTGATTAAAGAGCTTTTACAAACAGGTGTGAAGCAATCACCAATTAAGGATCAAACAGCCGGTCAATTCCCACTCAACTTTTCGATCAGTAGTTTTCTTTTAATAATATTCCCAAGCAAATCCAACTGTTGATGCCACTTCACTGACTAAATCCAAAGCATTGTTCTATTTTAATTGTACAAAATTAAAACATGTAATCAGGTTCCTAAATTTATTAAATTTTATGAACATATTATATGAATTCATTACGTTAATAAGTGTTTCAAGAGATAGTACACTTAAGAAAGATCATTTTCTGTAGGCTCTCGAGAAAATATCTTTGATTGTTTTAAGATGTTTAAATTATGTACAGAAACGTTCTCATATTGCATACAGAAGTGCTCTCCACTTGATATACAAGATGCAATATATTATCCAAAACTGAAACAATATTTATTAATTATTAAAATGTAATGCAGTGAACCACAATAAGTTTAGAAATGAGGTAATAAGATATTTAGTTCATCACATGTGATCGAGCTAGTAAACATTATATTACAGTAATAAAGAAGCTTTGGGAATGAAAGAAAATTTTCTCTGTAAGAAGATAATTTTATTCTTTTGTAAATAAATAGTAATTATTGTTCTTGTGTGTTTGGTATATTAAAGACTAGCACATTTAATTACCTCGTAGGAATGAAACGTTATTAATATAAGACGAATATGTACGTGACGCAAAAGAGAAATATAAACATATTTACGTTTACTAGTGTTCTTGGAAGGGTTGATCACAAAGATTCTGAACAAAGTGAAAGAGTTTTCTGATACAAGAGTTATACATAAGAGAAGGGGAAGGAAGGGTAAACGAAGAGAGATTTCGTATCGTAAACTCTTTTCAACATCACTATATTTTCTTTTCCATCTTTCTTTGTTCCAATATTTTTTTTTCTTTTACTTTTTCTCTTTAACTTGAGCGATATGATTCCCAAGGGGAAAGAAGGTAAGTTTCTCTCCTCACTTTTAACGAAAATTTCTCACAAGCTGCTCTCTTGAACATTTATTTCTCTATCCTTCCACTACTCTCCTCCCTTCATCCGTCTCCATTTATAACGTTAAAGAGGTTTCTTTCTTTAGCTCTGTCTTGTCTCGGCAAGCAATATCTTAATCCACTTAGCTTCCCGCTGTATAATAAAGTAGTTTCCCCTCCATCTCGTTTCCTCTCTTTGTCCCTCTTTGCCGACATCCCTCTAATTTTCTTCTGTGAAAAGGATACTCTTCTCGCTCAATTATTCTCTCTTCCTCTTTATTCAACAAATATTCTCTCTATTGTTCGACGTTTTTCCCCGCCCAAACCTCATCATCACATTGACTTCATCTTTCTTTCATTTTGGTCGCAGATAACCAAAATGGACAAACCCTCATTTAGATAGACACTTGTGTTAAAAGAACAGAAGATAGAATTAAACGTAAGATTCTTCTCTCAAAAGTTCTGCACCACCTTCTATAAAACTATACAAACCAAACCAGATCCAACATCTTCTCTACCTTGGCGAATGATACAGCGAAACTGATATTGGTATAATATGGAAGAAGTACAAGATAAAATTAAACAAAGTAAATAGAGATTTGGAATATACAAAAATAGGTAAAAAGGCATTCAGTTTTAGATTCTTTTAGTATAATGTTAAAAGAATGGAAAAACAAAACTGAAAAAGACAATATTTTCTGTCGACAATAATAATATTTAAGATATTGCATTGAATGATACAAACATGTGAGGTAACAATACGAAGTGTTAACCTAACTTATATTAAATGAATTAAAGAAAAGTGTTATGAGGAAATATTGGAGAGAATGACTGGACGGGACAAGAAAACATATTTTCACTCATAGTATTAATTGGAGGTACAACCATCACGTTTGCAAGGTATGTCTGGAAGAAATTAAAAGCATTGCGCAATATATGTTACACTAGGTAAGAGATTAAGAAGAAAGATGAAAAGCAGAGGAGAGGAACGGTGTACATTTAGTCTTTTAAAAGGATAAAGAAGTCATCGAAAACAATTTTGCCAGTTTTATAACCTAAACCGTAATGGTTAATACCATGGGTAAAAAATATAAAAACGACAAGGAAATAGTGTAGAAAAACTGTTGTCAGATGGTATTAGTTGTTATGTTCAGGGATAAGGTACATTTAACTTCTAGGCAAGGCATTTTTAGTAAGGTAGGTATTTCATACCTTCGTGGTCATCAACTCCTGATCCGCGACTGTTTGCAACATAACGTTCTATAAATCTATAGTATAAAACATTATCAATCTGAGGCATTAGTTTTCTCTTCCTAAATAAAAACTATGGCTTTCTTCAATACAGAGAAGCAAGTTATATTATTCTACATTTGAAAGTAATTGCAATTATTAATTTTCAGTATTGTGAAAGGAACAGAGTGAAATTCAATGTGGTTGTTGTTCAACACATCAGTCGCTACTAGTAATACCACAGACATAGATTTTCACATATAGTCAGTCATTTGTCATCGATTACCCCTGAATGATCAAAACTGAACTTCGACTACTCTGAGATAAATTATACCACAATGGGATACTCAATCAATACAATTGTTAGGTTCGAAAGAATATACAATATGTAGACGGTCTGTTTGTTCCTTTAAACCGGAAATTCTTACCAAGGATGTCTCAGTAACCTGGCGTACCGATACGATATACCTCGAGTTTCTCGAATTGAAAGTGATTAAGTGACAATATATTACACATTGATTTAACATATACGGCCATTGTTTATTCAGATATGTTTTCCCAGCTTCTATATTGTAATAAATTTAAGTTATTCAAAAATATAAAATCCTAGGGACCATTTTCTTTCCTTGCTTGAAACAAGAAATGTTTAGTTGCTGTGGTATAAGAGTTTCAATTTGGCCCTACACATACATGCTAAAATATAAAGGTATTGACTTCTAATAAATGAAAATGAATCTAAATTAGTTAGAAAACTGGTATTTTTAGCTGACATCATATAAGTTTTATAACAAAATTCTGCAACTTTGAATATTTTATAAGAATTTAATTTTAATGAAATTCAGCACTGTGTTGATTTTGCACACGAATACTGCAACAATCGCTGTTGGGAAACACTGTGTTCTTCGAATATATGTATCATAGGAGAGTACACATCTATAATGTTAAACAAAGAAATTGTTACAACAACGAGCGGATACTTATTCTTTGCACTCTTGTTTTATACTCAGCAAAAATATACATCTTTCTGCACTCTACACATGAAATATATACCAAATACATCGGTGTAACACTCGTTTTAAATATGGTATTCCCCACCAACAATAAGACATCCAAACATATTTGAGGATACCCTTAAAATGGAAAATAAGGTTGAACTTCGGAATAATGGTATTATATCACTTCACGAAAACCTATAATATTAAATGAAAAAAGCTTACATGATACATTATAATTTTCTTCAGAAAAATCATTCAAAAATCTTCTTACACTGTGCCTTTCCGGACTATCCTTGAAAACGTATAACTTTCAAACAGAATACAACTTGATCTGCAATTCTACTATTTTCAAAGATGCATAACGAGCAGAATGCTAATGTCTGAGAACGGCGATTTTCCATTCGAAAATAATGAAACTTACATTTAGATATCATTAATTATTTTAGAATATTTTATGTAAGCACTGACTTTTGTATCATCTTGTATATATGCCAAAAAAGGTTGTTCCAGGTCCCAGAAACAAGAGATATAGAAGCCGAGAGAACAGTACAAACAGGTTACTGGAGTTCGTTCTGTCCCACTTGTGTGTGAGAGACACGTAGATCCTCGAGGCTTTTGGGAGGAAAGAGATTCGTATTACACCATGGCGGGAGGGAATAAGGGAAATACAACGCAAGAAGAAACGGAGACTCAGGCACAGTACAGAGAGGGAGAGATAGTACAGATGGAGAGAAAAACTACAGGAAAAGATGGTTTGGGAAAATGGAGACAGTCAGACGAGAAGATTTACCTTGCTTCATGTCTTGGGGCACTCCAAAATCCGTTCCTTCTTCTACTTTTATTGTGAGACAATTGTGGTGTACAAGGCATATAGAAGATATAAAAAAGAGACCCTAGAAGCTGAAAAACGTGAAAAAGACAAAGAGAGGAGGGAAGTAAAAAAAACAACATTACTAGAAGATGATAGGAAGAAAGAGAATAGAGGCAGGATTTCGTGGAAGTCAGAAACATGACCTGATAATAAAATAACGTTGACAATCTCTAACAATGTTTTTCAACTAGTTTCGTAAACAATAATTGCGCATGTTATTCTTGTACGCTACGACATAATTTTGTTAGGAAGTGCAGAAGAAAGATGATTATCCAAACGTCAATAATCCGAAACGTCAAATATCCGAACTGTCAATAATCTTAATACAGTAATATGAATATTAGAAATTAAAACAATGAATTATACTATAATGAGAAAGGAAACGTTTAAATAATGAATAATTTCGGGGATTTCGAACGGAAATGTTTTTTTTTACGAAACTGAAAACACTGACGCGAACAAATGTTTTAGTTTAGAAAGTTGTTGTAGCAACATTATCTTAGAAATACTTGTAAATTTTATGTACTTCGCGGCTTCTGGATTTGGTTATTCGAGCAATTGAATATCCGATCTATAGCTGGTTACAATTTGTTATAATTCCAATATAAACTTAGAATAGCTAAACTATAAGCTCATATGATTAAATGCCCTAGTTTTATATAAGTTTCAAAGAAGTTCTTATTTTTTTTTAAATTTGAAATTGAGGAGCAAACTTTCAAAAGGGCATATGTCAACATTTTTTTTTTTTTTGTTATGCCGTTATTTATAATTTTTCATAGAATCATGTGAACTATATTGGTTACTATAAGCTGTTTTTCTTTTCAAAACTAAATGGATTCTATTGTTAAAAGTACCGAAGAGAAAGAAGTTAAAAGTACCGATTTGCATCAAAAGTCCGTTTCCCTTATATTCTGTAGTAATATTGTTATCATAAGGGAACATTTACATGAACGTAAGCCAGCGGTATTGATAAATTGATTTCATATGGGTACATGTCCAAAGTACTGCCCACCTGATGACAATGGAACCTTCCATTTTCTAATCCTACTGAGAGAGCACAGCGATGATACTAACGCCTTGTTGAATCAAGGTATGTACAAAGCAATAGGTAGCGTAAGTTGCACTCTTCAGCATTTCTCTGAAAAGTTAGCCGGCCTTATCTCCAAGTGGTCGGCTGTTCTTATTGTTGGTATTTGACTGTCAATATATGGCCTGATGTTTTGTGGTTGCACAAGGAAGCGCCTGCTAATGGCAATTGAATTTAAGTAACATTTCCTGTTTGTGAAAACAGTTTTGTACCTGATGAGAAGGTATTCAAAAAGGTATTTAGTCAGGCAGAAAAAAGTTTAAAGCTTGTGGTAGATAGGTAACAGTGTTAATGTATGGAATTGATTTTTTCATCAATGTTGTTTTGAGACCTTATCATCTTCGAGATTGGCAGGTACCACCAATTAGAAGCCTCCATGCTTGTGTAAATGGATACTCATATTTGGTTTTATTTCTTTCATAGTAATTGGTTTTAGAGAACGCGAAGTACTTACTGCATAAACAAAAAAACTGCACATGAAGTTGAATATGGAGAAGCGTGATCAGTGCTATCAAGAATTGTGGTAATTGCATATACTACCATCTAAACATGTAAGACGACTCATGATTGCCTACTGAAGTGCCTTTCTCAGAAATTAAACAGCCTTTATGAATAAATGAAATAGTGTGATATTGGAAACATCTAAAATTTGTGAATGTAGTCGCCCATAGACAGAGAGTGAAAATACGTCCATCTGAAACTTCTCCATTCTGGTAGTGGATGCATGGGGGTACCATAGATACAGATTTCTTACTGCCAGCCCCAGGCAACACTGCGACGCTTTGCCACAAACGAAGGCTATTAAAATAATAAAATATATCTAAAAATCGAAGAAACTATACAGCCAAAGCGAAGATGGCCCCAGCTTTGCACTACCTTGCTCTCCAAATAAAAAACATTTGAACCACTTGGACACCTGTCATCAACACTAAAAGCATGCAAAAGAAAAGCTGAAAAAGAAGTGCCAGAACAAATGAAGTTGCCTGAAGCTAAAGGCAGAAAACTCAAAATGTAAACTTACTAAGTAGCCAATAGGTTACTGTGTTGGTATTTATTTTTATTGTTAGGAAATTCAATGACGAAATTCAATGCAATATCTCAAAGCAAAATTTCACATGCCAAAGAAAGAAAGCAAGAAAATTAAAACAGTATTCAATATCATGCCGATGCAGCCCAGCAAACAGTATAAAAATATTTTCAAATCGTGTTGTTAAATTATTAAACAAAACATTACATCATCATAGTTCAGCGTCATATCAATGATTTTCCTGACTGGATAAGAAGTTTAACAAATGGCGAGAAAAGATGAAGAAAAGGAAAGAAAATAAATGATCATCCACATCTGAAATAAAATATTAATAAAGTGAGAATCTATCAAATGGGAGTAGGGACTGTATGTAGACATTAAGGTCATTACATACCTTATTTTATAAAATGTTTGGAAAGAGCGCCATTCACTTCGAGTAAAATATACGATTGTGAAATTCCCTACGTACTTTTACGAAAGTTTCCGCTGGAATTTCATGACAAGCTACAGTCATTGTATGTTTCAGATCATAGATGCTAGTGGGTATTGTTCTGTAAACAGCATATTTTAGGTACTCCCCCCAGATAAAAGTAATTCGGCGCTTGATTAGGCAATCGCTCTGACCATTAGATTGTACCACGACGGCCTATCCGCATATTAGGATACTTTTCGTTAAAATATATTATCGGCATCAACTTTGGTCACCACGTTCTTATCGCCAGAATTTTCTACGAGATCAGTTATAACAGCGTGTTGAAGCTCCAAGTACTTATCATCTGTTAAATTTCCATCAATAAAGAAGACCTTCTTATGTTATTGCTCAAAATACCCACCCGCACGTTTACTTTTTGTATTGTGCCTTTCCCTAAGAATATGGAGATTTGAACCATCTCAAAACAGAACATTATGCTTATAAACATAACAATCAAAGCAAACGTAACTGAATATGCCTGCTTCAAGAAGTTCTCATTTTCATTAACTTTTTGCACCATAATTTCACAAAATTAAAATTTTCTATCAAAATAAAGCTGAACGTAGTTTGGCATTTTCTCATATTTTTAGCCGTTCGGAGGTGGCACACGACCGTTGAACCTCGGAGTTTTGGACAGAGACAAAATAGCGACTTGAAAGTTTCACCAAAATATTTGTTTTGTGAACGAGATATTACTCTATACATTTTTCAATTTGACCTTTCAAACGAGATATCACTCGATACATTTTCCAATTTGAAATTTTCAAGTTGCTCTATGCGCCCCCCCCCCCCCCCCTTGGGGGACAAGTTTTATAGTTCAAAATGATAGCCCCTCGAAATAATGCTGGATGTGTTTTTACATTTTCTCACATTTGTAGCCGTTTGAACGATACAAGAGGTGGCAAAGGACTTTATGGACACTCTGAATATTAAATATTCTCTAACGATATACAGGAAGTAACAATACCTCCGGAGAAAACTTCAGGAGGTGAGTCCTAACATCAAAACAAGAAAAAAGTTCCTGCAAACATGGTTGGAAGACCTCTTCGTTTTGGAGATACAGCGTTTCCAACTTGGAGCCTAAGGTAGGTAAATGTCGATATGGTAACTTGGTAGAAGAGCTGCTCTCTACTCCCCACCAGAATTGCCCCTCGTCAGACTTCCACAGCAGAATTGCCTTCTAACAGGATTAGGTTAGCTTTCTTTGCTATATCGTCCATGTATATGTAAAAAGAATAAATAAGGCATTGGCGGAAAAAAGTACTTATTTACTACATAAAATTGTCTAAAATAATCAAGTAATAACTGTATGGAAACCATTTTAAAGTTTATAACAGGTTTGCAACATTGATAACCTGGGTAGATGGTATAGATACAACTGTACATATTATATTTTAATAGGTTATCAACACTGGCAATTGGGGCGCAATACCCGACCTAGGCTACCTCTATGACCTGTCCCAGCGCATGAATGAAACATTCGTGTAAGTCAATTGATGCATGCAAATTTGTAACAGACGAACACAAACGTTCATTTTATATGCACAAATTCCAAAGATATTTGGTTAACTTAACCACGAAGTTATCAACCTCCAGATCAATGATAATCCTTTCCGATATCAGCACCTCACACTCTATAACGTAAACACCATTCCGCAAAAAGAACTTCTGTTCGATGCAAAAACATTCCCTTGAAAATTGAGTACACATATAATTATAATATTACATTAAACCTTAAGTCAGTGGAACTGAATATGTAAAGTCAATGAATGTATTCTAAAACATTGTATGTGGAATTCGCAATGTAACTTAGAGGTAACGTTTGTACATATACTTTTGTGCATACATTTTGCCCAAAAGAAGTGCAAATGATGAACGACAAAACTACTTATTTTACTGTTTGTTATATATCTTTTTTCTTCTACATCCAAAAGGTAAGATACATATTTTTATTACTTGAACATGAACAACTTAAATGAATTAAAATAAAATCCCATTCGAAAATCTTTGTCTTATAATTACTACCACTCTGCTTGCAGTGTTTAAACAGTTATTAATTTATCATCAATGCAACTACGAATTGGCACAGAAAATTAAATGCATTAGTTGCATTAAATATGGTTTATAAACAAATGTGGTAGGACACGCAACATCAATGAATTCTAAGGATTTCTGAGGCGTGGCTGTCTGGATTAAAGAGCTGAGTTTCTATTAAGTTCGTCTATTCTAGATCAGTTTTATTACTTAAAAAATTAGAACTATGGTCATTTGGGATATTCTCGGCAGTTAGGGAATTCCGACACTTCTAAGCTTGCAACACTGTAGTTCCACAATAGTCAACTCGTAATATAAACAATAGTCGAGGAAGAGACTTCGTAGTGTACTGAAACTTTGCGCTGATTTATGTGTGTCTGTGTTGTATTTGGGAAGCACCATGTTTGCAAGGTAAGTTGTCCAGAAAAAGTGAATAAAATGACCCTCTTCTTAAATAGAACATTCGGCTCATAAGGTTTAATAAACAAGTGTTGATCATGGAGTTCGAAGTCATTGCACGCTGTCAAAGATTAAACCCCTTGTGTTTTTCACAGGAAGCTTCATTTCTTTCCATCAATGATACAGGCTCCAAGAATAAATATATTTTTAATATTAAGCGTTTCGGAGCAGATCGACACTACGTTGTGGGGTACTTCCGACACCTTCAGCAATGGAATATTTCGATCCTTCTTTATTTTTAAGAATCTGTGCGACACTATTCGTGTAAATTACAAAGGTGTTTCTCTTTATTTCCCATAGCAAACACTGTGTGTAATTACTCCTGAAAGACTTCGATAGACTCTGGGAACAAAGAAATAATGGCTTCAGCTTGTGATGCTATAAGAAACAGAATGAGTCCTGCTGTAAAAGCGTTTCAAGCTCTACGATACACGTTGCAGGTCAAAAGAAGAAAAAGAAAATCAAGAATTTGAGGGAAGTCAAACTTGGGGTCCCAGCAATACGGATTAGTAGAGATTATTTGGAATTTGAAACTTCTGGAATTAGTTCAGTAATAAAATCCCTGAGAGTGCATATGCTGCTTCAAGTGTTTATTATGAAACTATGCATAACTATCAACATCACAGAATAAGTTTAATTGATTTTGATCGGGTTCTTCTACTCTTTGTCTGACTTTGTTCTTAGGGATAACGAGTAAAGCTAACGACGCGATAAAATTTATTTTACATTTTTTACTCTTTTAATCATTTCATTTTAAGATGATCACCAGTTGCGATTTCCTCACGCAATGTCAAGTCATCGTAAAGTGTTACTGAGTGTACATAGTAACAATTGGGTGGGTTGGCGCCCGAGTGGTGTTATTCCAAACAATCCGAAAATGGACTAACACTATTTTCCAACACTAGGTAGGTAGGTCTATAAAATTGTTAAGAGGTGTGAATACCTATTCAGTAGTTTGCTCACAAAATGCGTTTAATGTTATTCCACTTAACGGAATAACAAAACGTATGGTGATCAAGTGGTATATGTCCAACGTTCAACATTCTGACACAACCAGCCACATCGTATGACAGTACATCGACGTTTGTTGCTGTTCCTGTATTGTGTAATGTAAACGCTTGCAAAATCTTAGTCAGGATGGCCAACATGAACTGGACTCCGCCTACCTAGTTCTTATCCGAAGTCACCAGTCGTAACCACTGGATCGTAGAAGCTGTGTACCTGACGTCATCATTTACAGTGGCAGGTAACATGGCCGTGCAATATAAGCTATCTAATTTTATCGCATTGAAACATGTGTCGACACCAGACAAAGAATTATGTGTATCAAACTTTATTTCAGTGTTTAGCGTGTGTGTACTCGAATGTGTCTGTGTCCGTCAAAGGAGTGGTCTGTGTTATGAATGCCCTTGCATACGTGCACATTTTGTTACTTTGGCAATGAAAGTGTAACAAATTTCATTATTACTATCATGGTTGAGTGAAAGTTTTAGCGTTAGCAGAGAAAAAAACTTAAAAAAAAAAACTAAACAAACTAAACGTGAGGGTGCAGGAGGAACAGAGAGAGAGAGAGAGATGAAGAGGACCCAGAAAAAGGAGACAAAGAATGTTAACTGTTTTCGGAACTGAAGCAAATCTATGAAACAAAACTACCCAATACCCGGTTAAGCAAAACTGACAATAAAAACAAACGGCTAAAATCCAGGTGTTTCGCAGTACGTGTCACAATATTTAGAAGATACTTTTTACAGCAGAGAAAATCCTTGCATTTTTTTTTTCTTTTTTTACTTTCTTCACAAGTTCACTTTGTTTTTATTTTATTTTTGCTTTTTGTTCGTGAAGCAATGTGATACTTTATCACCACTACTGTTTAACCTTGGTTTAGAATGTGTGATTTTAAAAATAAAAGAGGACAAAATGGGACTAACATTGAAAGACTTAAACTAATTGTTCGTATATGCGGATGATGTAGATATAACAGGGGACCATATAAGTTTGCTACAAAATAACACTAATGTCTTAACAGAAGCGTGAGATGACACAGGTAAGCATAGAGAAATCGAAAATACATGATAACAATCCGAAACACAGAGTATGAAAGCAATTGATACATAACAAGTAAGATGAAATCATAGAGAAAGTACACAAACTTAAATACATGGGAGTATATTGAAAGAGCAAGAACGAGGTCACGGAAGGAATAAATGGTCTCTCTGTATGGGGCAACGAGAGTTTCTATTCAATCCAGTAGTTTCTTACCTCACGATTAATATTAAGGAAGTTGAAATTTAAAATACGCAGAATGGTTATTCTGCCGGTAATATTTTACGGTTGCGTAAGTTGAAGTACGATCCTAGCAGATGAGCATATATTACGTGTGTTTGTAAATAAGGATTTGAGAAAAAATATGCGGACCAAAATGTGATGAGATGACAGAAGAACGGAGGAGACTGTACAGTGAAGAACTCCACGGACTGTGTGATTCACCCGATGTTGTAAGAACAATGAAATCGCGACGAGCAAGAAGGGCAGGCTATGTATGTTGAATGGAGGGAAAACGAAAGTTATATTCCACCATGGTTGGTAAGTCTGAAGGAAGTGACTATTGGGAAAACTGGGACGTAGTTGGGTGATAATATTAGACGAGAGTAGGTGCTCGAGATGAAAACTGACTTGACCTTGCCAAGAATATAATTCAATGGGAAGCGTTTGTTACTGCGGTGATAAAATTGCGAGTTTCGTAAGCAATACAGTCAATTACGCGTAGATAGTTCTTCATAATAAACAGCAGTTTCTTGCAATATTGTAACTTATTACTCAATGTCCCGTATCTCAGTTTATTATTATTCTTTAAGGTAGGCAAAAGTGCTATTTTTTTTCTTTATTTTTGTAGGGAGGGGGCTGTTTTGATTATTGAATGGAAGTTTATATTCCAAAGTATACATCCATGCAATAATTTTCTGACAAAATGGATAGGATGAATTTATACACTGTTCCAAACTTTAAACTTGTTTTCCCGTAAAATTACTATTTTGGACTTGCGCCACTTGGAAGCCCAACCACCCAATTGTCAAATGTTTACGTGTGTTTTCATTTGGTGTCAAAATTCTTCATGTAGTAGGACAATCCCTACATTTCGCTCTAGTTTCATATGACACTCTCGGTTACCAGAGTAGTCGGATGTGCATAATGAAACAAATAAATGAAAGAAGAAACAACACATTTTATGACGACGCACAGTAGATTAGAAAGTCGAAAACGTGGCCAAAATTCAAATTCTTGGTTAATATGGACAAACATCGGCATATATAGGTTTTATATCGTGCTAATTACGAATTTGATATCAAAATAGGAAAGTTCAAAATGGCAGACCAAACCAGAAAAATAGGATTAACTACACAAAAATCGGTATATTAGGGCTTTCGACCGTGTTAATTACGAATTTGACATCAAAATAAAAACAAAAAATGACGGATCCAATATGGTGGACAAAATCAGAAAAAAAAGTAGGATTAATTGAACAAAAATCGGTATATTATAGTTTTTGATTGTGTTAATTGCGAATTTAACATCAAAATGTAAAAAATCAAAATAGCTGATTCAATTAAGTGGACCAAATTAGATAAAATAGAACTAATGGAACAAAAGTCAGTATATTATGACTGGGCTAATTACGAATTTGACATCAAAATTGGAAAATAAAGGATTTATTACAAAAAAAACAATAAAATTGTTACAAATAGAATAGAAAAGAAGCCCGGTCAAATTTGTACGAATTTTTAACCTTATAATTCAATTTATTCGCCTCCCCCATTTTCATGGACAGCTGCTTCTCCACTCTCAACAGCATATGAATAATTGCCGAAATCTTCACTCGAATCTCCATCAAAAGCATTTTCATCATCGCCATCGTCGTCTGTATTGTCATTCAAACCTCGGTCTGGAACCTCGTCAGCATACAGATTCACAGGGACACTGAGTTAAGGGGTGGTGGTGGGATTTCCATGTCTTCTCCCTTTAACTCGACCACTGCTTATTTATTCATTTAATATTTATATGTTAGAAAATGTATTCAAAAAATATGTATTTATAATGTTTTTACTTTACTGCAAAAACTAATTTTTATTACATTTACAATTATTAATTAAAATATATATTAATAAGCATTAATACGGCACAAAAATACCGTTAAATCATCATTTTCAAACATTAAGGTGGAATAGAACTAACATGTGATTCAAATAAGATGGGACAGTATATTGTAAGGGATACCTATCGTCCCAGGACTATGTCTCGGGATCACAGAGGGTCTCATGAAAGATCAGCAGAACCAGAATTGAGCAAACAAACATTACAAAATTGTAACAAACAAACAAACAATGCTTATAAGACACTGCTTACTCATGAACAAGTTGATAAAAACAAACATATGTAACTTGTTATGTACAAGAAATAATTAAGTGTCAGTCAATATTTATGTTAATAGCGCAGAAACTTTTCCGGGCTGTATGAATGGAAAACAGGAACCTCAGACTGTGCGGGCCAGCAACTCCCCAGGAGAAATGCTGACCCACACAGTTGTTTAGACTCCTCAGCTCTCTAGAAGGGGAAACTTAGATTCAATATATAGAAGAGGACTTTTACCAACAAAACAGAAGAAGAGTGATATAGTTATAGACCTACACTCTTCCAGGGCAGTCATAGGAGATGACTGTCAAGACAGACGCATACACGAGTCCTTTCATACAGTCCGGTGAGTAGCATGCGCTAGTTTTATTTTGTATAACATCTTTCTAGAATGAAAACAAACTATCTGAAACCTACTTGTATTATCAATGACTACATCCTTTCCCAGTACCTGAATACGCCTGAGCCCGTCAGAGGGGGAAGGCAGACGATATCCACGCATCGCCTGTCTTTTTTTTAAGTTATGCGTAGAATTGAAGAGAGAGAGATTTTCCTTTGAGTCACGCACCCAGAAGTTGATTTCGAGAGGTATGCGAGGTCTGTCTGGGTGTGAAATTTACCTAAAATGCTTAAAATTCTGTAAAACATGATACTATTTTCAAAAAACAACTGAATTTTTGGGGGAACAAGACCCCTAGAACCCCTGCCGCAGGACCCAGGACCCCAGGACTCTGCGTATGTCCCTCCTTCCTCCTGTCCGTTGTCCTGTCCTGTACTATGCTATAAATATAGTTTGATATGTTATTTGCATGAATTTGGACCGAATTTTATACTTTTTAATCAACTTTGACAAAATGCTTAAATAACGAAATATTGCAGCTGTGTTTTAAGGCTGATTCGTAAAGAAAATAGTACATGTTCTATCAGACAATTCAAAATTTAGCGGAGTACGTATCTTATCTCTTTTTTCATTAAATTTTATGATATTTTTATTCATTTTTGGTATGAATGTTGATTGAACAAAATAATTCTTGATATGTGATTAAAAACTTAAATTTCCATTTTTAATTAAGTACATACCTTTAGAAGCAGCCTCTATTTAAAAAATGTAAACCCGCTTGCATAGCACAAATTATTTCACGGCAACGACGCACCACGTTTTGCGCTCGACTATCCTGATGAATCTCTCACACATAGAGATTTGACCTGAAATACAACCATAGTAAGAAATGCTCGATCATTTATATGAGCGGATTTCATAGATCCAACATTACTATTGCCAACCTACTAGTTCCAAATTGTTAACTATTTCTTTCTTTTTCCTTTTTTTTAGTTTTGGCCACGTTTTCGACACTCTGATCCTCTTTGCAACGAGCAGAAATATCGTTTGAATGCTTCATAAATTTCCTAAGAAAAGAAACATTCTTAGGGTGTCTGGAATACTCCAAATGACCAATCTTATTTATAAAACCTGAAACTTATGAAAAACAACATTTGTTGATTGATTGATTGGAGAGTACACGCACACGGGCACAGGTTATGGCACATAAGCTGCAAATTGATATGGTGCTAACGTTCTGTCATCTTAAGACGTGATATTGCGTTAACGTATTGAAACAATGCGTGTTTTCTGTATGACGATTGCTACCAAAAACTTGAATTACGAAACAACCATCATCATGTAAATATTCTTCTGAAAGACAAATTTGCTTCAAACCAAAGGCAAATGTAGCTTGATCTTACACACATACTGTTGGGAAGATAGGTAATAATATTCCACTTTGTCATTGCTCTTTAATCATGCATTAATTTAATCTTTCAGTCTGCCAACTCTGAATAACCATGCCATAATGAGCTTCTACATTCTTGATTCTTGATGTACTGCTTTTTTATATTTTGTCTATGACTTACTTTTTTCAGCACTTTGTCATCCCGATTCTACTGTGCTTGCAACAATGTAGAAGACTGTCTTTAAACAGGGAATCTGCGTCCTATAGAAAGGTCGTACACACAAAAAAATGCAATCGTTTTCAACTCAAAGTCCCCGAGATCTAGGCTCAAGTATTGGTGGGAACTATAGAAAAAAAGTATCAGTCAACAGAAGACGTCTCTGATTCACTTTCCTCCCCTAATAGAGCTCGCGAGTTGCAACATATAGGCTACCTACACACCACAGCACTCCAGCGCTACCCTCCTGGCTGAATGTAGACCTCCGGTTAGGCGCCGGAGTTTATTTTCTAGCTCATTTCCTCCCCGTGTTCACGTCTCGTGTGTGTCTATTGAACTGAATGGTTTGGAGACCAGTTTGCCTAAAGTTGTACGTCCGGCTAAATTAGGATGTTATATATAATTCAATCAGTCAATATTCTCTAAATAGGTATCTAATTGATATTATATAGCTGCTTCGTCACGCAATATTGGAACTTTGCAACAAGATTGTATTGGAAGAGCAGCAACTTTGTACATACGACTATATATATACACGTCTATAGAACGTAAAATTTCGCTGTGAAATTTTAGCGGAAGTTTTAATCTAAGCAAATTGATAGTTTCGTGTAAGAAATGAACTTATAGTTGTTGATAAAGTGGTTTTGACCCACTTCTCAATAGACTCACACGGAACTTGAGTCCGTAGCCGGATGTAGGAAAGGGAAGCGTGATACTGATAACAATTCGGCCATTCGGACGACTGCTTTGAGTAAGAAGTTTAGCGTTAGAATGCTCGGGTGTACGAAGAGAAGCAAGAAGTAACCACTGTCTCATACCAGGACGAGAGTGAGACAAAAGTGCCTTTCGTTGATAGGATGATAAAAACATGTACTTTCTGTATACTTCACATCAATATTTCAATCCTGATCTTGGGATTTTGCGGTTGAAACTGATAGCTCATATTTTGTACATGACCTTGCTTTAGGACGTAAAGCCTCGTAGCGAAATTTCGATGTAGGTTTGATTCTGATGTCATTGACTGTTTCTTTTCAAAGGAGCTATTGCACTGTCGAGCAAGTAGATCAGCAAGCTCGACAGTGTAATAACAAAAAATCCGTCAAACATACTCAAAGGCAAGCTTGTTGAGCAACCTGATCAGCAAGCTCGATAGTGTAATAGTCCAAAGCATAATCAAGCTTTCTCGACAGGAAGTAGTCGAGCAAACTGTTGTACCAGCGTGATCGTGTAATAGCAGGTTATTAACAGTTTCTCATAGATAAGGACATGTTCAGATTCAAAGGTTGAAACTGAAACTGAAGGGTGAAATTAAAACTTAACTATGGCTGAGGGTTCGAAGGGTTTCCTCATCCAATAAGACGAATGTTGGTATGGTATGCCTTATCATTATTAGCCTTTTCTCTTCCACCAGGATAGCGTTCACTCAGGTATGTCATGATTTGGGCTGTAGATACCTATTTAACCTCAAAGTTAAAAGCTTTAGAAATATAGTAACCAGAATCTAAAGTATTCAGTTTGGCCGAACATTTAATAACAGTTATCTGAACCGAGCGGACGTAGTTGAGTTAGGTGAGCGATGTGGTAGGAATCGGATGATTTTGGAAACGATCCTAGCGATCGGTCACATTGGATGAGGTTTTCCTAAGGGTTTTCCTCAGCCACACCAGGCAAACGCCGGGATTGTACCTACAAACTAGGCTCCGCCAGCTACCTTCCTACATCTCATCCTCACCCCATCCCGGTCTGAACTTGAGTTATCTAAATGCCATAAATAAAATAAAGATTGCAATATAAAACAATGATCTATGTACCAGATATAACAATTGTAAATACAATATTCTATCTGAAACTGTCATCGAGAATTAAACATATTTCAAACTAAAAGCTTTAGAAATTTAAAACAAAACTGCCTCAATAATACATTCTGAATATATTTAACGCTTTAATCAAAAGTTCTAGTAGCTGTTTCGTTTAGTTCAAACATTCCATTCTGTGACTATGTACTGCACAATTCAATTTTCTTTTAGTCATGTGCAGAAATCGATGAATAGTCACGAGGCGTATGAAAATTGGGAGGGGCAATTTTATGAACAAGAAAAATGCTACACACACAATGAGAGAGAGAGAGAGAGAGAGAGAGAGAGAGATTCGTTCAGCCTGATATGTATTAAAAAAGTTGAAATGTTGGTGTGGGCTAGTTATAGGCCCATAACAACCATGCATCTTTAAAATGAATCATAAAGGACTAACATAATGTATGTTTGTACGCAATGATATTTTGCTGTAGCACATGTTACACAATGTTCGTTCTGGATACAAGTACAATGTAAAATCATAAATATGGATTCCCAGTCATGAACACACATTATTTATTTCACTTTTCGCGGACAATTCAATAATAACTATTTAAAAATGTTATTGGTATTTATTTATGGAACATACAACTGTTTAGGGAACATAAATGCGTGTTGTTTCAAATGCAGATGATTTAAACAAAGGGATGCTATACCTGCCTTCTATACATTCTTATTTCAGAGATATTGTAACATATTTACGGTTTGTTTTTTATTTTTTGCACAAAATTGGAACATAAAGCTTGGAACCTAATATTTGTTCGCCTTTGAAACTATTTTAACTGTTTCAAATGTAAGCACATATTCCTAATGTGTCTAGTTTCACTTATGACAAGTAAAGAGGGTAGAATCTTCTATGATACATCAGAATACGAGAATACAAATGTTATGTGATTAAGCCTCAAGCGTTTCCCTCTGAATCAAGTTTATACCATAGTTCAATATTTTGACCAAGATCGTGAATGAAAGAAAAATATTTTTGACAGTGTTACCACAACATAAAGTGTTCTAGGAATCGTCTAACAAATATGATTCATAAACACATACACACACACAAACACACATCTATCCGTCTATCTATCTATCTATCTATCTATCTATCTATCTATCTATCTATCTATCTATCTAT
>JAGDQP010003088.1:31702-62237 GCA_022664845.1 Lepisma saccharinum
TATATATATATATATATATATATATATATATATATATAAACAAAGGTAGAGGATATAATCAAGACTGCGAAGAAGATGAAGTGGAGATGGGCCGGTCACATAGCTAGACGAACAGATGGAAGATGGACGACAAATGTACTACAGTGGATTCCTAGAGAAAAGAAACGACCGAGACGACGTCCAAATGTAAGATGGGTAGATGAAATCAAGCGTTTTTCAGGAGCTACATGGATGAGGATATCAGCAGACCGAGATATGTGGAAAGAAAAGGGGGAGGCCTTCATCCAGCAGTGGATAGAAAACGGCTGAATATGATGATTATGATGATATATATATATATATCGTCATCGATATGACAATGGCGCGTAAGTGCCAAATTTGGAAAATCTGAAATATTTTGCCTAATGACTTATATGATGTTAATCTTTCATCTGACAAACAAGCGTAATCCTAATTTTATTAGTTTCTTATGTACATAAAATAAGACTGTGGCGTAAGCGCCACTTTGAATTTTATATTATCTGACAAATGGACGTAAAGTGCTTCTTTGTCATATCGACGACAATATATATGGCCGGGAAACCGGGACTGTCGAACCAAAAGGCTTCTGCCACTAACTGGGAAGAGAACCCTTAATTTCTCTTTCTAAGGCATATGGGATCGACCGGGGTAGACGCCTAAAGTTCAACCATACGTTCACGTCGTGGGGCCTATTAGTACCCAAGTAACTGCTTAGCACACGACCATGGATGGGCTACTCACCAACTCGCATTAGCAGACAGTGGTGAGTCAAATGTCTGCACCCCTCATTTTTTTTACACATAATGGTACAAGTAAGGGAACAGCTTCGGAGGACTTCATTATCCGGAGGACGTAATGCAGATGGCAATGGCAGCGGTAAGTCCTGCAGAAAGTCACGGGTCAAAATTCCCAGGTTTGGACTGTAGACTGCCAGGACACCGACACGGCAACTCGAACGAGCCTATACGTATCAATTCTCAACTGTCAGCCACTTGCAGGAGTGGACAAATTAGAAGAATTGAAGAACGAAGTTAATAGGAATAATTGGGACATCATAAAACTATCAGAAGTGTGGAGGAAGAATAAAGAAAAGTTGGAACTACTGTCGAGGCACATGTTCTACTTCAAAGGATCATAAATTGAAAAACCAACAGGCGTTGGCTTTATAAGTAACCAAGATCTGAATTCACGGATCACAGAAACTGAAGGAATTTCAGATAGAATCGAACGAGTAGTAATAAAGATAAACAAGAGATACAGTATGGACATTATACAAGTATATGCTCCAACATCATCACATCCGAAGGATGAAATCAAAGACCTATACGAGCAACTACAGAAGATTTTGAATCGTAAGAAATCGCATTACAAAATTATAATGGAAAACTTCAATGTAAAAGTAGTAACTAAGCAGAGCAGTGAAACGAAAGTGGAAATTATAAAAGGATTTGAAAATTTCTACAGAAAGTTGTACTTCTCCAAAGAAAAACTAGGAAAGGAAGATTCAGAAGAAAATGATGTAGAAGTCCCAGACGTAATGAAAGAAGAAATGGATAATATACTTTGAGAGATGAAGAAAAAATACCAGAAAATGATGGACTCACAGTACAGATGTTTACATGGGGATATGAAAAGATAAATTGGAACTTGCTAAATTATTCCCGATATACCTGAGGAAGAGACAAATAACGTTAAGTTGGAATAACGCTATTATTATTTCATTGTACAAGAAAGGGGACAAAGAACGTGTCGGAAACTACAGACCAATTAGTCTACTGTCAGTTTTACAAAATGTTCACCATAGTTATTTCAAATCGTATTGAACGTGACTTAGATTTTAACCAGGGAAGGGATTAAGTCGGATATAGTCGTGGATTTAGCACAATGGACCACATACAAACATTAAACGAAATTATGGAAAGGACTAATGAATATGGTCTTCCATTATGTTTGGGATTCATAGATTTTGAAAAAGTTTTCGATTCGTTCTCCTTGGTGCAATACTTAAAACACTTGAACATCAAGTCGTCGAAAGTGCATACATCACTTTACTGTGAAACATCTACTCGACTGATACATCTGTCATTAGGCTACATCAAGAAAGTAAAAAAATGAAGTTGGAAAAGGGGTTAGGCAAGAAGATTCAATTTCTCCAAAACTCTTTTCGGCTGTCCTGGAGAGAGTGTTCCGAAATTTAAACTGAGATGAAGTTGGAATTAAAATTGATGGTGAATATTCTCATTACCTATGATTCGCAGATGATATATTCCTGTTTGCTTCAAGTACAGATGAACTACAAACCAGAATTTGAAAACTGTGCAATGAGAGTTCGAAAATATGTCTTAAAATGAATTTAAATAAAACAAAAGTAATGTACAAACAACATACTGCAAAGAAGGAAATAAAGATTAACGAAGAGATAATAGAGATATTTGATGAGTACGTTTACCTAGGTCTGCTTAAAACATCGAATGTCAAGTAGACGGATGAAATAAATAGAAGATGTAAAATGGGGTGCAGTACGTTTCGAACACTACATTTTATTTTCAAAAGCAAACTACCAATGTGTCTAAAGCGTAAAGTTTATGTCTTACCTATGAAGATGTACGGCTCTGGAACTTAGACATTGAATGCGCAAACAACGCAAAGATTAAGAGTCACACAAAGAACAATGGACAGATGCATGCTAGGAATAACTCGGAGGGACAGGAAGACAATATAATGTATTCGCGAACAAACAAAAGAAGAGGATATAATCAAGATTGCGAAGAAGATTGAGTGGAGATGGGCCGGTCACATGGCTAGACAAACAAATGGAAGGTGGACGACAATGTACTACATTGGATTCCTAGAGAAAAGAACGAGAAGACGTCCAAATGCAAGATGGGTAGATGAAATCAAGCGTTTTTAAGGAGCTACATGGATGAGGATAGCAGCAGACCGAGATATGTGGAATGAAAAGGGATAGGCTTTTATCCAGCAGTGGATAGAAAACGGCTTTGGGTCAGTTCTACAATCGACCGCTAAAGTACTAGTCAGCGCTAAGTTGCGGCCAACTCTCATTTTGCGTACTCTCATTGGCCAAAATCCGACTTGGCCTCAACTTAGCGCTGACCGGAAGTTTAGCCGTCGATTGTAGAACTGACCCTTAATGTGATATATATTCTAATAATTTTATGTATTGTATAAAATAAAACAATAATTTTATTTTTTATCACGCAAATGTAATATTATAACATATTTAAGTACCCTGAATCCTCATGTGTTGCTTTCATTTATTTTCCTACAAACTGTGTTTGCATGTTCTGTATATGTAAAAATACATTTGTAACATTTTGCATATGTCCTATTCTGTATACTCTATATTTTCCAAGAATTTAGTGTGAAATTGCCCACCATCACCATCTATTACTATGACTAACATAATTTAAACAGCTTAATTCTTAGGAACAAAAGCTCTTTATTTATTTCATTATTATTGTTTGTTCTTTTAACCTATTCACTACTTCTATATTGCCATTCCATCTGTTTTCATATTCCCACTCAGTTCTTTAGGAGAGGATATTATAGCAATTGACTTAGTTAAATACGTAATATGATTACTGAGAAACGAAAAGAATCGTAGAAGGAGGTACAGAAACGTTGGAATTGAATTATATTTCTTGTCTCGGAAAAAAAAAATCGGAGATATACTGATAGTAGTTCGTGGCAGTATAATTAATCAATGCACACTTTTTGCTTTTATCAGGTATCTACAACTACATTTTTTGAGCAGTTTTCTATTAATTTGCTTCAGCACATCGTTAACGAATTTGAAGGACACATAAAGGTACTGGTAAATTCATGAGGCAAAGCGATAGACTGACAGCCTGACTAAACAGATATCCAGACCAAAATATTTGTTAGTATGTCTAGAAAGGCATTCCACCATGAAAGTAGATCGGGATAATATATGAAATAACTAATATTCACTTAATGTAATCTACGGGCTATTCCAACGTTCATTACGTTAACATTTCTGTCTTGAATGCGGTTCCTGTTTTTTCTTTAAATTTTGATAACCAACATGCGCTCAAAGATGCGCCAACGCGAGTGCAAATTTCAAGCCACAAGCGGTACACCACATTCCCATATTCATGGTTGACATTAGCTTTCTATATTCCACTCTCTTTCCCTCTTGGTCCTCTCTGTACACCACCAGTGACATGAAACAGAAATTTTCGTAGTTAAAAGGAAAAGTACGTAGCACATACAGTAAACAACAAGTTACATTGTTGTTGTTGGTTAGCCACTTTTGTTATTGGATAATGGTTTTGCGTGATACATACCTATATTTGTTTGAAACACACAGAAGCAAGGAAGGAAAGAAAACAAAGAAAGTGTAAAAAAAAATCTGTAGTGAAGGCTTGTGTATATTTGCTTTGCGTGTTTGATATCACGAAACGGGCTTGGTAGTACTCTTTCGGATGTCATGAGGTGCAACGTCTCTTATAGAAAAGAGAAAGAAAAGTTGATCAGAAAGCGGAAGGGCACGGGAAAAGAGGGACTTCAACTGTAATATTTATGTTATCACTACTGATAGCGAATCACGTTGTGCTATTATTTCGGTTTGACACAGAGGAACCGAAATCCTTGCATGTGGACATAAATAGAAGAACATAAAATAGATGGTTCTTTCTTTTTGGCATTTGTCAATATTAGTGTAAGATAATTTGATATTGTGATACAATAAGGAATAAAACACAATTTTCCTGTGACATTTATAGTTTGACTTTGGAAGGTGTTTGTGGATGTCTAAAGTATATACAAAAATGACCCTAGCTCAAGATATTCTTATTTGTCCTCTGCAGAGGGCGAAGAATTTCAAATAACTGAAGTGTAGTGTTATATATTTTAATCTCTGCTTGATTTTGAAGCTGGTCCAGGGTTGCAGAACTTTGTTCAATATGTCCTAATACACTACCTAATTCTACTTTCAGCTTATTATATACGTTCTTATTTTCTTCTGTATTCAGGTTATGTTGCAACCTTTAGAACATTTTCAGTTATTATTTGTTGTATATGCTCAGATCCTTTCGAGGCAAATACTGCGGCTGAAAGAGATACTTTTGTTTACCTATGTAAACTGAGAGAATTCTCTCACATGGAAAGAAATTATACCTTACTGATAACGAATGGCGTGAAATAATTAACATTAAAGCATACGGTATGAGACAATCTCAGCGGGTATGTTCGCAACAACTGATGGAATTAATTAATTGTGTTCTGTTTTCCGTCGAGAGTGTCGAAGTACTTCTTCTGTGCAACGAAGTAACTAATCAATGTCGTATTGTAAACAGGTACTATGACAGGTGTATAACATCCATTCATACAGCATCAATCATATCTATGCGTGCTTGATATGCTCCCTCCTCTCTCTGTGTGAGTGGCTAATACTCAAACAAATGAAGCTTCTATAATGGGGAAACAAGGACGGATGCCTGGAAAGTTGTAACTTAGTCTGTGATATTGAGGTTCTACGATACCATAATGCAAATATGAAATGCGCCTGTTGATATTATCTAAGGGTCCTACAACAGTATTAGTCTCATTCATTCAGTATTTGATTGACAACTCAAAGACCCGGTAGAGGGAAAATGTTGTGACAAGAGTAACATAATAAAAGTGAGCTAAAATGCAGACAATAACTTCCTTATATAGTACTCATATGTGTTTCTCAACTATTTATCGTACATTTTTAGAAATACCTATATATTACAAAAAATCAAAGTGTGTGAAACGAACATTGTAATTCATGCATTATATAACTCGTGCACCTGTGATCATGTGGATATTTACTGTATTACTAAGTACTAAAATCTAAATGGTTTCTTCATTTCTCTCTAGATTACAGTATAAAACATTTCAGTAACGAAGATCTGGTATATTCTGATTCCTATTGCTAATGCTGATTAATTGAACACACTTTGTTTCTATAGCAAATTAAGAGGAGAATGGCATTATCTGTTCAGGACTTTATTAGGAAATAAAGTTATTCAGAATAGAATTACCACATACTGGTATTGTTTGTTGTTGATAGATATAACATTTTATAAAACCGTTACAACAGTTGGAAACTCGAAAACATAAATGTTCATCCTTAACAAAGATAAATTCATTAGGATCTAACAGTAGGCAGACGATTTTCAAGTTTTCAAACATATATTTTATAGCAAAAGAGCATAAAATATTGTTATTTTCCTGAATAAAATGAACTACAACAACAGAACCACTATGTATTCTCGATGTGATGAAGTCATACATGAGAATCAAATGTATCAGAAACCAAACATCTTCTGGCTTGTGTTATCAATGCATCTTTTTATTGTTGCATTAAATATTATATTGCTAACAATAATGTAATTTCAAAGTAATGCTTGAAGATTATAAACGGTTGCCATGGCAAAACCAATTTTGATGTGTGATTGTAGTAATGAGAGGGAGTGGACTACATATCTTCCATTAAATTCCCAAAAAACAAGTTTATAAATTAAGGCAGAGAGTGTAAGACATTTCACCAGTAGAAGAATCAAAGCAACAATCAAAACTAACTACCGCCACAGGAGTACATAATCTTACTTAAATAATATAAACAGAGTCACTCTTTAGACGAACTCATTTAAAAGTATCTTGCAATAGAAAGAGAAATTAGCACTAAGTCGCTACCAGCAAAACATGAGATTTAGAAGCTGTTTTCAGAAATGTCAAATTCTTAAAGCGATATATCAGAGCGCCTGTTAGTGGTTACTCTGATTCGACCACTAATAGCAAACAAAACAAAAAATGGAGAATGGATTTTCAAAATATCAACACTGCATTATCACAGACTACCCCTCACTACCATCACGTCAATGTAGTAAGATGAAGAGTGCGTCCTTGGACTTGTAACCGAGATGATGACCATTGATAAAGCAATGTAATCAACAAACAAAGCGTAGTTGGGATTACGTTGGGAAGCGAGAAACTGTGAGAAATTATGAAGTTGGAATACTTTGGACGAGACAATACACACGAATATTGCAAATAATGTTGGAATTCAAGATACAATAATAGACGTACCCCTTATTTAGTACCACACAATGGTTATTTGGTTCGGTATAATACGTAAATATAAACTATGTAATCGAATAGAAATCCAAAATATATGCTTTGCGTGAATTAAGTCACATGCACAGATTTGGAGAAATGGGACTGGAAAATGTGATGTTCCCGTCAGAATGAATACACTCAGAAACTTGTAAATTGTGTGTACCGAGTTCATGAAGCAGAAAAATAAAAATGTATACCTTACATAAATTCGGGTTGTGAATTATTTACAGAGACGACTTCTAATTAACTCTATGGCTTATTGAACTCGCAACTTCTACGCCGCAGTAACAAACGTTCACCATTTAATTCTATCCTGGGCAATATCAAGCCAGTTTTCATCACGAACACCTATTTCTCGAAGATCTCTTCTAATATTGTCCTCCCAACGACGTCTCGGTCTTCCTAATGGTCTCCTTCCATCCAGCATTCCAACCAAGATAGCATATAACCTTCATTTTTTCCCCATCCGAGCTACATGTCATGCTCACCTTAGTCGTCGCGATTTCATTATCTTTACAACATCTGGTGAACGGTACACTTCGTGGAGTTCTTCATTATGCAGTCTACTCCACTCTTTAGTCATCTCGTTCCGTTTCGACCCTTATACCTTTCTCAAAACCTTATTTTCAAACACACGTAATTTATGTTAATCTCCTAGGATCGTACTCAAACTTTCGCAACCGTAAAGTGTTACCGGCAGAATAACCGTTCTGTATATTTTTAAATTCAATTTCCTTGATATTAATCGAGATGTTAGAAATTTTTAGACTGAATAGAAACATGCGTTGCCCGATACTAAGCGACTTTTTATTTCTTCCGTAACCTCATTTTTGCTTGTTACATATGCTCCCAAATATTTAAATTTGTTTACTTTCTCTTTGATCTCATCCCTAATTCTTGTTTTTATCTTTATTTCCTGTGTTATCATGAATTTTGTTTTATCTATGTTTCCCTGTAGACCTATCTTTATAGCACGCTTCTACTAAGACATCAGTGTTGCTTTGTAGTTCATCTATATCGTCCCCTATTAAATCTACAACATTCGCGTATACGAACAGTTCAATCAAACCATTCAATGATAATCCCTTTTTGTCCCATTTAATTTTAAAAATCGCATATTCTAAAGCAAAGTTAAACAGTAGTGGTGACAAAGCATCGTTTTGTTTCAATCCGTTGTGAATCTTGAAACTATTTTACATATTATTATATATCCGTACTTTGCTTATGGACTTGCTGAGACACATCTTCACTAGTTGAACCATTTTTTTTTCGGCTGGAATATTGTCTATTCCTGGTGATTTGAAATTTTTAAATTTATTTACCGACATTTCGATCTCGATCTCGCTAGGGGCGGGAATCCACGGTTCTGCGATGTGAATTTTAAATTCCTCTGTTTCTTAACCGTTGTGTACATAACTTTTCCACACATCGACACTTTTAGTCGGATCCGCCGCAAGATATCCACGTTCATTCTAATCATTCTTAATCTCGACTGGTAACCTTTTCAAAACGAGTTTGCCCTTTGTATAGATCTCGTATGTTATTTGTATTCTTGTTTCCCTCAATCTACTGAATGTTATGCGTCAGATATTCTAGCGTTTTGTTACTGAACCCGAGTGTGGCTTATCGTTTCGCGTTATGTAGTGGTTGGTATTTGCTTCGCTTTTATTACTAAGTTATCGTTGCCTGGCTTGTTTTCGTTTCTCATGAAGCTTAAGGTGTTCTTCATCAAACCAAGGTTTGTTTTTTGTTGTTTATTCTCACCTACACGTTCTTTCGCTGCGCTCTTAATTGTTTCACGAATTGAATCACACATCTTACTTACATCAATTTCATTATTAATATCATCATCATTATTACGGGAGTCGGGTAGGATTTTGAACTTATTTGAGAATTCGAGTTGGTAATTTGCTTTTCTGCTCTGATAATTAATTAATCGTTTAACTGCAAATTTAAGTTGTTTTGACCCCTTGCTTTCTCTGTTTGCGATGCATAACTTTTCTCTTTTTTTTGGTATTCCTAATTGATGGTCGGTGTCACCTTCCGCTCCTCTGTACGACCTAACATCCATTATGTTGTTGTGTCTTCGTCTATCTACTAATACGTGATCGATCCGGTTGAGAAATTTGCCGTCCGGAGATACCCATGTGTATTTGTGTATATCTTTGTGTTCAAAGTACGTGCTTTTTACCAGTAGGATTTTCGGTTTGCAAAAGTTATCAGTCTTTCTCCATTGTTGTTGGTATTTTCGTGAAGGCTTTTTTTTTTGGCCTATAGTAGGACTATATATTTCGTCCCTACCTACCTTTGCATTGAAATCTCCTAACATAATTTTCGAATTATACTTCGGCATTCGGTCGAACAGCCTTTCTAGCTCATCGTAGTATATATCTTTGTCGTTATCAGTAGCCACTTCGGTCGGAGCATAGACGTTTAATAAAACCGTGTTGCCCCTTCGAGTACGTATCGTAACATACGATAGTCTTTCGTTTAGGAACTCTGTATTCTGAATAGCCTGAAAGATAATGTTATTAATGAGAAATCCTGTTCCAAAATCGGGAGACTAAGTTCTCCCGTAGTAGAAAGTATACTTGGCCTGTGGGATGATATCTTGACCCTCCCACCGAGCTTCTTGTATCGCTAATATGTCTAGCTCGAACTTCTCCGTCTCGCGTACCACCACCTGAAGAGCCGCCGTTTGGTATAATGTTCGTACGTTCTAAGTTCCTTTTCTAAGCTATTTCTTAATCCTGTTCTTGGAGCCCCCTGAAGCAGTCCCTGCCCGGAGATCCGAATGAGGGACTGGTTTACCTCCGGAATATTTTGCCTCAGGAAAATCCTGGAACCATCTGTTGTTATTTTTTGACATGATTTAGCTGTGTAAAGTTGTCAGCTCTACTACCTCGCAGTAAAGGTAGACATTCAAGATGTCGTCCTCTGTTCATCTCTGAGCCTTGGTGATGTCATTCATCTTCAGCCTCAGAGTGGTAATGGTGATGCTGCTTCCCCCTCACCAAGATATGTTTTTCGAGGTTATCTTCCCCTAGCCTTTGTAAATCCCTCTACTTACTGCAAGGCAGCAGTACTGGTTTTGGTCCGCCCCGGAATATTTCCGGTACCCACCATATCTGGTCGGCATTTCCCTATCCGCCACCTGGGGAGGCGTCTGGTGGGAGACCAGTAACTTCAACCCGGGACTACTGTCAGTTCTTCACAGTGACGATTCCGAACCGTTCAAATGATGTAAAAAAAAACTAAATGATAAACTTATCGTACGTGAACTGTTTATAGAAAAATGCAAGTTGGATTTACTAGTTATACCTTAAACTCTCACCCGTTGTGATTTACTAAAACTATACAATAAAAATACTAAATCAATATTTTCTATACACATCTTTCCGTATTTTTCATAATTTTGTGCTTACGAATTGTAAGCAATGTCTACCAGAAACATGAGGAAGGTCGTGGTGGTTCTCTTAAGATAAGTTTTGACCCTTTCATTCATCCTAATGTAAACTTTACTATAATATTTTAAAAAGATCCTTGTACACATTTGTTACAATATGCCTCAGTCAACTCCAATTAATTCAGTTTAGCATCGATCTTCTTCAATATATAACAACAACTTCGTAGCTCAGGTGGTTGAAGTAATAATAGTATGTCACCGATACGACATTAATTCTATTCCTGCTTCGTAGGTTATAAATATAATTATTGATAATGCAACCTGAGTCAAACATGTAGACAAATTGTTTCATATAGCGATCGCAACGGACGGATATTTTCATGTGTGCAAATCATTTCAAATTGCAGAACTAAAAAGCGCCATGTTTGTTTTAACATAGTTACCATAAAAATTTACGAATTACCCCTATTGCAAGCAGTATTCGAACAGGTATCAGTGAACTGAAGAGCATTAGAACAGAGAAAAATATGATCTCGGTGAAAATTCAAAGCAGGGATCCTTATGCTTACATTTTAAAGGTGTTATTTTTTAACGCTGTTATATCACTTTCCTAACATTGAATGAGAAAAAAATGTTTATTTGCGTTCGTAATGAAGTACTAATATATCTACGATATATGATGCAATAAAATAGGTAATTCATTCTATATATTTATTACACATGGACAATCTGAGTGTTAGAATATACAAACAAATATGAATATAATTATTGATATGTAGAACTGAAAATATCACTTCTCTTTCATGCAAAATCATGACAATCGTCGAAATTCCAGTAATATTTTTCATTCTGAAGAAAAGTACAAACAGTTCGTAGTTTTGTTAACACTTTCTACACTCCTTTCATTTCCAACAAAGAAATCAATAGAATTTAACTCAAGTAACAAACTATTTCAATATTCCTTTTTGCCCTCGCTTATATTCTTCTGATACGGAACAGAGAACATCATTCATTGATCAGGGAAATCGAACTGCATATGCAAACTATACAAGTGTCAGTTTGGAAATTTAAGCCCACGCAACCTTAACACAAAATATGTACCCACGAATACAACCTCATCCATCATTGTTGTAAAAGAGCCCGGGAAAACTCTTACATGTCAATATATAATATGTATAAAATTATATATATATATATTTCATTTTTTACTTTGTATATTGGATTTTGATAAATGGTAAGGTTTAGGGAGACATATCCTACTTTTGCTGCGTCTTCCATCATAGGAAATTTGGAAAGGTACCTGTATTGTTAAAGTATCTATTAAGATATTCAAATATGTTATTATATAATACGTGTTATTGAATACGTTTGCTAGTCAAAATGAGCATTTTATTAGCGTACTACACACAAATAGTTAATAACATGAAAATAAAATATGTCTACTAAGTGTGTTATTGGTTGCAATTAAAGGCTTTATCCTTGTATTCACCAACGTCATGCATTACGTATAATTTCGTGTCTTAGTTCACAGCTAGATGAAAAATACACACAATCGTACACAAACTTTTCGATGTCAAATAAATAAAACGAATGTTTTTTTTTTTGTATTTTCAATCTACAAAAGATGCATAATTCTTTGACACTGCTCTTTTTTCAAACTTTAGAAAGTTCTAGAAAATAGTGAATGATTATCCCAATTTAATAGGAAGTAACTGATTTTTGTATTGATATACGATATAAATTTATTTTAAGATATAACCTCAATTAAACAGCTTTTACGAGAATTGCGTATCTATTTATGTAACAAATAGCTAATGTTATTATGTACTAAATTATCTATTTGCCACTTAAATAAAAGATTTTTTTTTCATCGGATACTTGTTAAAATGATAAAGTAAACTGCACTTACATATTAATGTAGGTTGTAGCTGACAACGAAACACCTTATCCTATAAAAGGGCACAGAAGATATCCTTAGGACTATCACTTCTCAATTTTCAAATTCACGTTCTAATGGAAATCAAAGTTTCATGAGATATTTCCATTTGACTCAAGTTCTATTCTTCATTGTAAATAATATGTAGAAGATTAATTGCAAATAATGTTTGGAGATACATATAATATATATTTGAAAAGATGCGTAAAATTTATCTGCCACACAAAATATTAGGTACATCTGCCAAGCCAGCAAAAGAAAACACGTTAAGGTATTTGCGACCAAAGAGTTGTGGGTATAAGGTATGTGAACATTACAATTACTTCTTTTATGCGTTTTTTTTAATCATCCAGTTAATTTTCCGTATGTAGTATAAACTGGCATTTTATTTCAGATAATTATCAGGAAAGATCTCACCCTTTACAGTTTCAATCATTACTTTGCTGATCAGAGTCGTCATAATAGGTTAACTGTGAAACTCAAATACTACGGTCCAAATGTTTAAAAAAAAATACCGTCGTTCTTAAATCTTTGGATACTTTCAAATAGACATAAAACTTTCAAATAAAAGTAAAATAGGTAAATGGTTGGTAGGGTAAAATAACTGGCAACAACTGCTTAAACGACACTAAGAAACTATTACTTATAGGCTAGGTACTCAGCTGTAGCCAAAGCCCATTCATTACATGTATCAGGAATTACGTTCACCAGTGCAGATTGTTTCAGAAACAAGGAAGGGGAAGATACTGATTAGAGCCCTTTTAGGTACTTCAGTTTCAATTTATGGCCGTTAAGGTTTTGTTAGTGATTGTCAAGAATTCATTTGTAGTTATGGAATAACAAAAGGAAGGTGTAAAATTGGAAGCCTTTTGTTGTAAAACCTACTTAATCCACTGGTGTACAAGTCTTGATATTAGAACCACGTCTAGTAATATTTTGTTCATTCTTTATCCTCATAGTATTTATTAATTACTAAAATCCTTGTCATTTCCACCAACAGTAAGCCTGAATAACCTTCCATTGACAATAATTCCTGTTCAGGTAATGCGCATATTCTAGCTTCAATTAAATTAAATTTAATATTTGTTAACGATTTATCAATAAGCAATTTAGCTTATTAGTTTTCGTTTTAGTCTCTCTCTCTCTTCCCTTTACATGGCCGGGTAAATTTTGATTGAATAAAACATTATTTATACCAGCGGTTCTTAATCTTGTCACTACCACGGGCCCCCTTTAGATATTTTTGTATCCACTGGCCGCTGAGAATTAAACCCCAATTTAATACCCTAAAATGCATCTGATAATACGTTTTTCATCAAAATTATAGTATTTGGCATTATGCTATTTTTATTGTAATGATTTGATACAAATTTAATATTATATTTTAAGTCCTGCAAGAAAAACTGAAAATATAAGTATGTTAAATCATTAATATGATACATCTGAACAAAACTTTATATGGACAAGAAATTGACATAAATATAATTTGTAAGTTTGCTGTTCTTCAAGAAGTTCCTGATGACCTCCAATCATCTATATTTATGGGATTTCTAACAAATATCAATTCAGCAAGACGTTAACTTATACTTGCCAAGTCCGTCCAATAAGTAAACAAACTGTCGAATTCATCAAATTTCAACCTCAAAATAAGCAAGATTATGACAAAATACAAGCATCATATCTTCAGCAGAAGTTACAACTTGCTACTGAGGCTCACAAACACGATCGTCCTCTGAAAATCGTACTACGTCAACGTCCTCTTAAAACGTCTCCTTCTGATATTCAAAATGATCTCACAGCTTCAGGATTTTCTGTTATCAATGTTTCACAATTACGTGGCAGGAATAAAACCTCACATACGAAGATTTTTTATCCTCTCTTTCTCGTCATTTTCTGCAATGATGAAAACATCAAAGCTATATTCCAACTGAAATTTGTTCTTCATTATGACATCAAAGTGGAAACCTACAGGGGTCTGGATGTATTGCAACGTCACGCTTTGGTCACGCACAGAATTCTTGATTTAGCGTTCCTCGCTGTCTAAAATGTGGCGAAAATAATCTTACCGCAGAAAGCAAAAAGTCACTTCAGGATGCCTCACCGTCTTGTGTAAACTGCGGTGACAATCATACAGCAAATTACAGAGACTGTAAAGTCTTCAAATCCGTCCTCCACAAACGAGAGCTGTTCTTCAAAAGAAGGCTGTAACTTCTTCAGCAGCTGCAACGACTTCTAACACTGGCATTGAAAATACTCTTAAAGAATTATTTTTGTTATTTAATAATTTTTTTCACTAGTGATCTTCTCACCAATATCAGTCAAGATCTTATTCGGTTATGCGATATCTCCAATCTCTTAGACAAAATTCCCGTAGTTATTGATGTTCTTCAGAGAAACAAATTCTGCCCGCTAATGTGACGACTTTCTCACAACATCATTTTAAGATTGAATACTTTCAGATTTCTTCAAATACTGCCTGAAGATCTTAATGACTCAAGTTATCACTCAACGGAAGATTACCATCTCCCCTCTTCTTCACTTCCTCCCACTTTTCTCCTCACTCTCACAGTTTTTCTTTTTATTTTTAATTCCTGACGCAACATAGGGCTGCGACAGTTTCGTCCTAAATTTTCTCATCGCATCAATTTCTCAAAACATATGGAAGGCATCGATGCAAGTCCGAAACTTTGTATCCACAAAAATCGTCAAATACTCTGGTGTCAAGTTGAACATAGAAAAGAGAGAATTATTAATGAGAGCGCTTGTGCAGCATTTTACTTACAAACCTTGTAATATCGAACTTGATATCTGAAACTTGTAAGCTGAGTTCTCACTCTGTGTTTTCCAAATGGTATCTATATTTATTTTCAAGATACATGACAGCAAAGAATGACATTTTTGCAGAAGTATGTCGTTAAGAAAGACATCAAAATCTTCATAGTCCTCTTTGATAGGTCCACATAATCTTCTTATATGAGCAAAAAAATATGAAGATGGAATGAATGAAAATAGGAATGAAAATCCTTGGACTGTTCGATGTTCGACAAAAATTAATGAACCAAAGTTCATGAGAATATGTTCTGAAACATATATGTATAACAATTATTTAAACAGTAACCCTGAAAACCTAAGTATAATTATAAGTGTTGAAAGCCTCAACTTCAGAGATCTAGAACACACTTTTCTTGCAAGTATTGGGTCTACTTACATTTTTCGAATATAGGAGGAAATTTCAGACGAAATTTTACGAGAACTGTAGAATATGTAGATCACTTTTATGAGTGTGCAAATTGGACAGTAGGCCTTTAATAGCTGCTTAACGTTTATTTTTAAGAAGTGTTTTGATACACTCGTTTAAGTCTGTCTCAGAAATGTCACATAACAGGAAGCTTACCGAAATTTTACTTTTACACTATTTACAACGTTCTAAGCTATCCGGAGATAGAGTCAGGAATTTCATTTTGGTATTTTATTTGCAGATATGATTGAGGGAAGCCCGCCTAAAATATCAGCAGTGTTCAGTCTATTAGAATAGCGATTGCAAGGAGAGTATACTTCTGTCTATGTAAAACGTTTCGTAACTTTAATTCGAATCTTTAAAATATGGCAAAGTGTTTAGTATTCCATAGTACTAATTAATACACTAGTATTAACGAATCTTGTTAGGTTTCTTCAAAACAATCGTTAGCCCTTTCCTCCACACATCTATGATCCCTTAGACTAAATTCAAGTACTTTACACTATCATATTATTTCAGTAAATGTTCTAAATTTGTGTACTGTTATATCTTTTGTAAATAACTATTAATGAAGCAGCAGTGAGTCTGATGACATTATCAAAAATCACTTTCGAGAATACCTACAAACCAAAGCAAATCTCACTAAATAATTATGTGAAAATGTTTAATTAGTATTTACCTTCAATATCAATTAAACGGCAATTAAACATGTTGCATACGAGAAAATCAAGATTCCATTATAATTTTAGGGGAAATTGTTAGGAGACATACTCCAATAACATTACGATTTCTCATATGTCCTAAAGGTTTATTCCGTTATCTATTTATTGTTAAAACTCTTTCATTTTGCTATAAACAAAACGACTGAATTGTCTATTTTAAGAAAGCATGACATTTTGGTGACATTTTCCCCATGAACATTTCAACAGCCTCCTCTTTGCGTAACGATACTTTATCTGTCCCAGTTTTTTTTACCATTTTTCTTCCTCTTCATTCCCCTACTGTATTCTCCTTTCTTGTCCCTTCCCATATTGTCTCTCTTTCTGCATTCCTTGAGGACGTTGTTTCATTGTTCTGTAGGATTTTAAACGAAGCATTCACCTGGATTTCCTAAGGGATCTGGATTTCTCTTTTGGTTTTACAAATACAAACACCGCGAACTAAAGTTTCAACAATCCTCCAGCCATCACCCAGGAGACTGCTCTTCTCCATAATATCTCAGCAAGTTTGATCTTTGAGACAACTGAGAATATAAAAAAGCCTATGGAGGGCAAATATTTTGAAAGAGAATACTTGCATATATATGATACTTATAAATCCCTCACAACTCAGTGAACGCATTCATGAATCTATTTAGCTACGCTGAGAAAAATACTATTTTTTTTTATAATTTGAATTATGTATATTTTTACAGCATTGCCTCAATAAAATCTTGATCTTTATTACACCATATCCTTATTTCATTAAGAATGAACCTATCAGTTTACAGTAAAAGAATGGAGGAACTTAATAGCGTCTGTTGTCACGCCACATAATGTAATCATATCCGGAGTACAGTTATTCTTCCAAATTCTACTGGCTCTTGCCCATGTTCATATTAAACATACATTTCTTTGTAATAAATTACCAGTGATTATTACAGCTTTAGTTGGTCTTTATCGATTTACTTCATAACGTTAGAGCTCTATATTTTCTTACCTCTACTACGGGTTCGAGAGAGCTCATTTTCTCTTCTCCTCAGGGACTGTTGAAACTTTTGTGTTTCTCTGTGGTTGGATTCGAACCTTCAAACTAGGGATTTTCTGTCAGTCGCTTTAATAACTACCCTACGGGCCATCCACCAAGAAAAATACCTTGAATACGCAACTTCCTAATTCAAATATATAATACTGTGGCATAGGTAGTATTTTCGTTACAGAATAACAGAACATGTGGAAGTTCTACGTAGTACCTGTTAATTTTTCATTACACAGACATTTCCCAAGAAACAACATTTATCATAATATCAGAACCTGAAATGAAAATAGAATAACACCCCGATTTTTGTACAATAATTGTTGTTCCTTAGATTCAGAATTAAATACCATGACTGTTCTGTTATCCCTTACAACTCGATTTCTCTCAGTCTGTCTGTCCAAATTAGGGACTTTCCTGACTTTTTGTATTTCTTCCGACGTTCCGACAAATGCTTTGTCGGGACGACCTATGTCTCTACTTTCAATTCTGGTGACTATGAGAAGACAGAATCTTTCGCAAATGATGATTTACGGAAATTTAGGCAAATGTATAAAATTGAATGTAATACAAGTTGAGTCAATGTGTATGAAAATAGACAATATTATTTGATGTTTACGAAAAATATGTGAAAACACACATAACAATTAAAATACTATATACAGATAGTGAAAGTATTCAGTTAGTTGTAAACTTCAGTAAACTTTATTTGAATGGGCTATTCTAGTAAGTTTTAACTTCGACTGGTCACAATCATATTACAATCCACTTGCATCTATGCCCCTAGGGGATTAGAACCCGTGCGTGACCTTCGAGTCGCTAGCCTAACGCCTCAGATCACACCATTGGCTGGTTGGCTTCATGTGTTTATTTCCTAAACAAAAAATGGCTACTCTCAATGCCTGGCAGTTATGCAACCCACCTTACATATTTATGTTGTGCTATTGTTTCAGGTAAAGAGCTCCGTCTATCTTCTTCCTTCCGATCTAGCAAAGAATCAGTAAATATCATAATGGAGGAATGAAGAAAGTAGAAAAAAACGAAAGAATTCCGAGAAAATCCACTAACACGGTGTTTGTCCACCACAAAGCAAACATTCTATGAGCAGTGATCGAACCATCGAAAGAAAGAAAGAAATAAGGAAATAAATAAATAAATAAATAAAGAAAGAAAGAAAGAAAGAAAGAAAGAAAGAAAGAAATAAGGAAATTAAGGAAGAAAGAAAGAAAGAAAGAAAGAAAGAAAGAAAGAAAGAAAGAAAGAAAGAAAGAAAGAAAGAAAGAAAGTGGGAAGGAAGGAAGGAGAGAAGGAAAAAAGAAAAGAAGAAAGAAAGCAAAGAATATGCATATTAAATGATGGTGAGGAATACATACAGTGTTTCTGAATGAAAGAAATTATGAGAAACACGAAATTAATGTCATATCTCATATAGTAAAAGAACTTTTCTTGTGTTCTTTTCTTTGATTTCTCCACAGCACTCCTTGTCTATTATGTCTTACTGTTATATAATTCGTAATTGTTTGAAGGTGGCTGGGTTTCATTGACGTGTTTTCAAAGACATAATTAGTTGCTAATACGTCAATATGCTGGCGGCCTGAACCTGAGATGCCTAAAAGTTAAAAATACATTTTAATTCAATAAGTTTACTGAAAAGGCAGGCATGTCCTTCTGCTCCTAGTAGCTTTGTTAAGATCAGCTCCAAGGTTCAATGATCCGACCCTAACAAGGGTTATATATAGACTGGAATTATCACAAATAGTACAAGCGTGCACTGTTTCCTATGCTAAACGTGTCAGAACGATCATGTAGGAGTGGAATTTATGAACTTTTATTCTGATGATCAATTTTGAAAGTTTAAAAGCGGCCTAATTTCGAAACTATCTAACTAAACATTTAAATTATTCATACAATACTGTGAGAGCAGCTGTGCTCTCACTTCTTGTTCTCTCTTTTTCTCTCTCTATGTAATGTTACTTCTCCACCTCTTGTCTTACTGACGTATATTACTTTCAGTTTCTGTTTGTGTGAGTTTAAAAGTCCCCTTGAATCATATTTTTGCATGCTGTTTCATGCTTAGATATGCATGTTTTTGTCATTCAATCTATGAGGCACATGCTTATTTAGATACATTACTGAGAGAATGTTGTTTGCTAATCCTTACCAGACAGAAAAGAAGGATGAGAATCACTGAGCTCTTTACACGAAACAATCACTCAATGAATGGACTTATGTTGGGCAGCATAACTGTCGCTCATTGAGAATCGCAGTTTATTTAATGTGAAGTGTAAACTTATACTGGGTACCTATGTTTAAAAATATTTGCATAAATGTGAAGAACCCTTTGTAATTATTTTATTTTGTGTTTTCTTACTTAAAATACTGTGAAGAAAAATTATATTACACAATTTTATAAAATATAACCTGCCATGTCCTGCTCATGGAAAGCCGAAAGGACTCAATATTTATTGTCTTCCTTCGTCTCTAAATAGTTACGCTTCTGTTACACTTACATTTGATATGTCCGTTTGACCTCAATAGTCATAGATCCCGTGATGTAGTTTATATTCATCTTTTATGTTGAAATATCATCTCTTACCTGCAAAAAATACAAAATAAATTTTGTTAGTGCATTATAAGCTCATAATCAGAATTAGATTGAAATATAATGTCCAATTATATGTAAATCACAAACATAGTTGTTTTTTTGCCGTTCTTAGAACATACTTCATTTATTTAAAAAAAAAACTCATTTTACATAATCAAGTGTTTTATTATCGGAAAACAGCAAACAAAACCGACGAAAAATATTTACTCCTTTTGAGTTCGTGCTTGTACTTCCTTTAGAAAGTTTAATTTACTTTAACACATGAATAGACGTGTGTTTTTGTCAACTCTTTTGCAAAGGAATACTTGTTATCACATTCCTGAAATGTATTTACAACGGAAAGTTCCACAATAAATGTTACACAAAACGTTGGGAACAACGCAGTTGTAGCTGGAGTTGTGATCCACTTAATGCTGTTAAGGGTAAAACAGACAACTATAACGCATTTTATAAGGATTCTCTTTGATTATTTATTAAATTATATTTACTAAAGTTTCAAATAAACTCTGGCATAAAATGTACATAAGTAAGTGCTTATATTAGTAATAAAATAGTAACACTAACATTTATAATTTGACATTGAATTGAAAATTTTGTGCAAGAAGAAAGAATCATTCATCTGTCGAGAAAATTTAAAAATCAATAAAATATTTTGTACTATCACAGTTATCTGTCCTATTAACTGTTACTTTCTGGTAAATCTCTTATTTTCCTTGCTTTCAATTTTACGCATTCTTTCCCTCTTCCCCAATCTCTTCTTCTCTATATCACATACGAAAATGTAAACGCATTCAAAAATATATCATAATATTCATCGACCATATTTCGTAGTATTTTTAATGATGTGGTGTTTGCTGCGAGCTCGTATGCGGAAACAGACATATTTCAGAATACTTAGTTCGACATTCTTGATATCACGTAGGGAGAATTTCAACCAAAATACATTCAATGAAACGACAAGCAAAACTTTGAACATGGAATGGTTGAAATGTCATACACATAGAAATGCTGGTGTTCTGAGTATTTCTCGAACAACAACGTCACGACGTAAGCGTACATACACTGTATTGGGTGTAACAGTCACTGTGGTTAATTTATTGACCGATTGTAACAGATTGAGATACGGGGTCTTCGAGATTTATGCCACACTGTATCGGCTAATCGACATGCTGTAATGGCTAGGTGACTTTTCCTCAAAACCAGGGATGTACCTGACTACTTAGAAGACACAGAATATTGATATTCCTCTCCTTTATAAGCTGGCTACCCGCATGATTTCCTCTATTAAATCCACAACATTAGCCCATGCCGCTAAATACGGGGCACTGGAATTACTACTTTAGAGAAATGACTGGCGTTAAACAGTTTGTTCAGATGAATCATTATTGCAGTTGTTTCGCGTCGACGAAAAGTTCTAAGTAAAGCGCATACCACATGAATCATGAGACTTTCAGGAACTGTCCAGCCTTCTGGTGACTCTGCGATACTTTGGAGTGAGTTGTGTAGGGCAGGGTTGCATCGTTGGTTTGTTTAAGGCGGCCGCTAATCAAGCGGCAGCTAATCTCGAGCACAGAGAACATTCTGTATTAATCACAGTACACAATGTGTAGAACTGTGTGTTATTTTCGTAAGGATCTGTGACCATCCGGCGATATTTCTGCACCTGCATTTGTTACGCCATTGCGATTCGTTTTAGTTGAGTCATCACCAGGCGTGACGACTCAACAAAATTTTCGCATAACATATATCAAAAAAAAAAAAATTAACACATAATTTGCACAACCTACTAACAAATTCGCATTCTTCAACTTACTGGTATCTGATATATGTTCTGTGAGTGAGCAAGTGAATTTATGTATATGACTTCTGCGTCAGTTATATTTCTTCGATTATTAAGATTCCCCTTTCGCGGGACAAGTATAATTTGTTTCGGAGGAGGGGGAGTTTCTAGAATAATGTATAATGTATAGAAATATGTATAATTGTACGATTTTATTAACAAATGAAGGAAAGTAAATTAGGGAAAGAAGCACTTTGACGATCTGTTGGATTTTTACTTTATCAGTTCTGGCAATTCCCTATCCCTAACAGAGATTAATCTTTAAACGGATTAAAGATGACATAAACGAAAAGAGAAGCAACGTCTAATGTTCATGTCTCCTCAATTTCATGCCTCAGAAAAATATAACTCTACCGATAGATATCTCTCCACACAATTATTATTTGAAAGAACCCGATAAGTTTTAGCTTTAGACGCGGCTTACTAGTCTGTGTGCAGAGGTGTACCTCAAACTAAACTGTAAATCCAATCAGATACTTTGATTTTATCTGCATCATCAGATAAAAAAACGCTGACGCCGAGAATATAATGTTGGTAGATTTCAACGCTTTGATTGCACTATATAATTGGCACAAATAATTAAATCCCTGAATTGTTTGCAATTTCCTTTGTGCTTTTCTGATTATATTGAATGTAAGGAAAAATAGTATGCAAGGCATCTCGTAATTTCACAATAATCTAATCAGTTTAGAAATATTTCACTATTTAATTGAGAGATCGATTTGATTCGCCTTTTCAAATGTATATTCAAGAACATCAAATTTCCAAATATCCTACTATACAATACTAATGATAATTATATCTTGAAGTATACACAATCAAATGGTCTCAAACAAACAAACCCCGTGGCACGACTATCCATTAAGGACCCAGGCTTTGGGACTCGTGTTCTAGAGGTGAGATGTGGTCAACATCTCGGCTCCTCCTCGCTGTCGGTTTTCGTGACCGGAGTCCGCTACCTCTTTATTCAGATAGCTCCCCAATTTGCCTCACGACGCTGGGTGGACGCCGCACAGACAACACCATCTGGAATACTGCAACGGTCGCCCTTCCAAGCACTGGGCAGACCCAGAGCTGTTTGCCTTCGGAGATCTTACGGGAACCTGTAGACCAGCTCGGCTAGAGCATTGTCCGCATCAAATGGTGTCACCTTTTTACAATTCCTCTTGTTTCCTTTACGATAATCTTTGGAATCCTAATTGTTAATTCAAGACAAATGTATATTTATATAGTTAATGATTATTACACATTAACTGTAGATTAGCTTACAGATGAACATAGAGAAAAATAATACATGATAACAAGCCGAAACTCAGAGAATGAAGGAAATAGAGACAACACAAGAATGAGATAATAGAGAAGGTAAATAAATTTAAATATCTGGAAGCATCCGTAATATGCAAGACAAGGGATAAAAAAATAAGTCGCTTGGGATCGGGCAACGCATGATTCTTCTCAGTCAAAATAAATCCTAAATTCGGTACTAATGTCAAGAAGTATAAAATTTAAATATATTCAGAGCTGTTATTCGACCGGTAATACATTATGTCTTTGAATATTGAGAGTAGAATCCTGGCAGATGAACATCAATTGTATGTGTTTGAAAATAAAGCTTTGAGAACAGGACGAGATGATCGGAGAATGGAGGAGACTGCTTAATGAAGAATACCATATACTTCACCCGACATTATAAGAATAATTAAATCACGACGGCTAAGATGGGCAGGCCATGTAGTTCGGATGGGGGGAAATCGAAGATTATATTTTATCACGGTTGCTAAGCCGGAAGAAAAGGTACACTGGGAAGACTGAGATGTCTTGGGGATGACAATATTAGAAATAATCTTTGAGAGGTAGATGTTCATAATGAAAAATGGTTTGATGCTGCCCAGGATAGAATCCAATGACGAATATGATACTGTAACATTAACTTGCGAGTTCCTCAAGTCAATAGATTTAGGAAGTTCGTTAATGGTTATTTTATAAGTTCTGCATAGGAATATCCTGGTCATAGTACAAACAAGTCAAATTTCAATTGGACGCTTTATTTCTGTGTACGCTTTATTTTTGTGTTTATATGGACAAATAAAATCGATTTTGTATCATATTCCAATGCACATATGCATAATCTTAACTCAAAATATAGATTAAAGTATATTCATAATGTATAATGTAGCTTTCAAACTAACCAATGCCTTTTCCGTTTCCTCGCTGCTTAGAAAGATAGAAAATATAGTAAACCACAAGAGTTTTGTTGAGGAAAAGCTGCTACAAGAGCCTGTTTTCACTTTCACTTCACGAATGGTGTAACAAAATGATCTCATTAACAACAAAATTCTCACCAAGGCAGGAAAACACCTACACAAAACAAAACAGTGTAAAAGCCATAGACGCGGGTCTATTGTAGACATGTTTTAAGGAGTCTTTAAACATATTTACACATGTTTTTACTGTTTTAAAACTTCTACTAAAGTTTAAGGAAACACCCTTGAATTACGTTAAAAGGGATCCAAAGAAACAATACAGAAGACACCAGAAAACGAAGAACAAAAGAAAAGATAATGTTCGAAGAAACTTAGGGTTATTTTCTGGCTTCATCAAGTGTTAAAAATACCATTGTATTAAGCGGACAATCACTTCAAAAGAATGAAAACTTTGAAACTAGTCAATTCCAAACGATTTTCACAAGTAAAGAAGCCAAGGAAATGTTTTAAGTGAGAGAGTTTCACCAATTAGTACTTTTGTTTGTAATTCATTACTGGCTTAAGTAGTTTCTACTGACGTTAACTGATTCCCGGAAAGTCAATTTCTATTTCTTTACATACCAAATTTCTCCTAACTGCTGAGGTTGCATCTGACTTACCGTACCCTCAAGAGAGAGAGAGAGAGAGAGAGAGCTGTAACAAGATTCCAGCCTGGCCTTCAATTAACACGGCAAATATTGACTAGCTAACCAGTCTTCCATAAAATTCCTTCAGTTGCCTCTGCTTTAATATTATTCTTCCCCTACTTCAAGTCATCACAACAACCACTATTACGTTTGTTGCCAGAAACCATGGTTCCTTATCCATATTTCATTGTGTTAACAGAAAACATATATTTTATCGTAAATGTTGAAATATTAGGTCTTTGTAGTATTTACGGGTGGGTCAAAAGTCACTAGCTATCCTTCTAGGAAAAGAAATACCTGAGTACCGCATAAAAGTATTAGTGTGTGGTCCGGATATTTCCGGGTCATAATCACGATCTTCAAATTCTCAATCAAGGTTAAGATCCTTAATTGGAAATATCTCATATTGCACATAAAATAAGTGCAAATGTTTCTCATTAACACCCTTCGATGGTTAAGCGCCAAAGGGGCGTAACTGAAATTTTAGTACTTTTGAGATAATCCAGTTTAAAAATATGGTGATTTTTGGGTGACCTCTAAAAACGATATCAAAATTACACTTCAAGTTTAGAGAACGGAATATGGAAATCTTACTTTCTTGCTTTTATGACCTCGAAAATTTGAGTAAATTTGAATGGATTTTATATAAAGTCAGTTACGCCCTTTTTGATCTAACAATATCAAAATTATCTAGCTAATAAATTTTCAATGTGACATATTTAACGGCGTAGGGAATTGGCGACCCCATCCTCCAGACGGCTTTTGCTGGCTGCAATCAGCCCTGGCAGCTGCTAACATCGTTGCTACCCATAGGAACTCCAATAGCACGGACAGAGTTGCTTCTCTGTTGAGAATGAGTTACTTCCTAGTTGAGTAAGGGATTGGCGACCTCATCGCAGGTATACAGATCGCAACATGATGCATCTACATCACATATCCCGAGCAGCAGACCATCGCTGCTCGTAATGGTGTGGGAGTTGGCAACCCCAGCGTACAGTCAGCTTATTATGGTTGGAACCAACCAATAACGGCGTGGGGAATTGGCGACCTCATGGTCCAGTCGGTTTTTGTTGGCTGCAATCAACAGCGGCAGCCGAACATCGTCGGTGCTCGAAAGGAGCACCAGCAGAGAGGAATTCATTTCATTTCATTATTCATTTGTCATCATTCGTTCATTATTTGATCTTCTTTTCTGCTGCGACTTATGCCTCCCCGCAATGAAAAGAGGATGTATTTGCATTGCCGATGGCCTCTGTGGTCATTGGAAAGTGGTCGCAGCCGTTAGATAGTGCCCAGTTCTTAGCGGCAGATTTTTTGATCATCTAGCTCGTTGAGGCTGGGAAGTGCGCCATTGGGGTGCTACTCGGACCTTTGATCTCGACAACATTTGGTGGAGTGGGTGTCTCAAATATCCATCAATCAGGAGTGCAGTGATTTCGACGCCAGGCCATTTATGACTTCGCCTCGACTTCCAGCTTGCTGACAAGGGTGATGAGGGTAGGACCCGACATCCACGTGGGCTCCTCAGAACGAAGACGGAGAAGCGTGGACATTTACGGCTTTCTTTCACCATGGCTCCACAACATCCTAACAACAAGTCGCCTTCGCGGACAGACAAGCTGAAGAATAAAAATGAGAGACAGAATGAAGAGAAAGTCACTGATGATAAAAATAAGAAGGCGCATACAGTTAGTGAATTAAACAGTGGCAACATAGAGAATAAAGCAGTACAGGAACAGACATATCGTACCGCATATTACGCGATATCAAGTAATGAAATTAAAGAACAAAACAGAAAGTCTAGGTGGTTTGAAGTGGTTATCCTCATTCCTTACACAAAATCAATTTCATATCGTGTGATTTTACAAACGAGCTAAACTCTTTTAAGAGGCTTCGCAATGGAATATTATTAGTGGGGACATCTACCGATAAAAATACAAATAATATCCTGAAGTGACATCAATCGGACTTCTTGAAGTTAAAGTTGAGCCACATCGCCAGATGAATTTTATACATGGTGGATCTCAAAGCCGTTCCTTAAAAGAGAATTCGCCAGTCAAGGCATAGTCAATGTTAGACGCATCAACATCAGAAAGACTGGCCAACTCCAACCCACGGGGTCTCTAATTTTGACATTCGTCTTGCCATAGCTTGGCATTTTCCATTTGCCATGCCAAGGATGTAAACTCTGCTTTCTAGCGCTTGCCTGTCCATCCTTATATACCAAGTCCACTCCTCTTTTTCAAATGCCAACACTATGGACACACCAGCGCGTCGTATAACGTGACGTTTGCTGTCTGTGCAATTTGAGGAACCAGTAGCCATACTGAGGATCCTTGCACCTTACTGAAGCCTCAGGGAAATCGCGTGACTGTAGTAATTTAAAGGAAGAACAATGAATTTCTAGATCTGATGGTATTAGAGTAAATATCTGATGGTGATGTAAAATGCCGATTAAAAGAGTCTCAGCGCACCTACCTTTCCACCTGGTGTATTTTCACAAGTAGTAGCAAGAACACCAGTTAAAACTGTCTCGGTTTGCACCCAAACAGTTAATGTGTCAACACAAACAGAGTCCCATGTACTTGTAGACACTTCTAGAGGCTCATAGACTCCTCGCGATATGCCGACGCAGGTTGCGGGACAACAGGCACCTGTGCAGAGTTGTAGAACTCCACGGGTTAATTCTACTTTCAGTCACAATAAAGTTCCAAACGTGCACGAGCTTCGACTCTCGCGATACGCATTAAGTGTCTGACACATGTTCTGGCTGCTCAATCAGCTCCACATACAATCGATCAACCTAGTTCATCTTTGACCGCAAACATGATGGAGGGCAACCTTATGGACACAGATTAGAATCCAGGGGGGAGGAAAGGGAAACCTAAATTTAAACCTAAACTTAGAAGGTGATATTTTTTTTTATCTTCATACTGTTTTGCAGATAGTTTCTATGTATGTTCAAGATATAGCTCTATGACCGTCTATTTGAGATGATAATGTATCTCAGCTGTTAAGTTTGAAGTTATATACTGTTAAATTGTGATAGCCCATTTGCAGCCTTCTAATTTTAACTTTGTTATATTTGTCATATACGTCTTTAATTTTTATTATTTTTTATACTGGTCCTTTAGTCCAGTAATTTATGTTTCTGAAGACATTTTACAACTTCAGTTTTTGTAGTGTTTTATTTTCTTAACAGTTATTTTTAGACGCGACAAAGATAAAGGGCTACCCCGTATTGGGACGGGCGTAAGCCAAAGTGCTGATACCGCCCATAAAATTCATTTTACTTTACCTTACCTTGTTTGTTCTAATTGTACATGAAAATTGATAGCGTAGTGTTACTTGTAACCGCTTTCATATGTGAGCCAAAAGTTAAATTATATTTTTCACATTCAACTTATCGGTTAAAATATAAGTTTGATCCTTGTATGAATGATCTAAAAGCTCAGCTACTATATCTTGCTCTGTTAACTTTGTCTGATATTGACATTATTTTGTATTGTGTATACTCTTTCGCGATGAAAGAAAGGCTGCACACGCTTCCAAACTACCAATCCTAAATTAAAATTGATTTCTTAACAAGGAGCACAACATTGCATAGCATTGTCGAAAGTTGATGCTATACAAAAATATATTTAGGTCTTTCTTGCCCACATTGTTTGGAAGAATAATTTCTTGACATTTTGAGCCAGAAAGACTTAAGTGATATGCGTCGGTCTGGCACACAACCCAATGCCAATAAAGCAGTTGTGTCTTTATATCATTTTCAAATAACTTTCCAACGCTTGAGAAATCAACAACGGCGCTTTGGGACAACAAAATTCAATCCTTGATACATGTCCCCATATCATTAACTTAGAAAATCAAAATTTGGCAGTTATGCTTTGGCGCTCAACCATCGACTTCTATAATAAGAATTGATAAATATGTTGTCATAAAATAGGAGACTTGAATCAGTTTGAATTATGTTATGTTCGTTATATCTTAGAGAATGCATTCTTTAAAGTTGTTATAATTGTGTAGAAACAGGAATTACATTCTTGCTGCATTATTTCCTGTGGCATGATCAAATAATGCTACGCCAGGCATTCCACCGAGCTTGGATAGGTCGGTGGATGCTTTGCTACGAGAGCAGTTGATTACACAAAGCGACAGCATTAGGTTTTAACTGGCTCAGCATAAAAATCTCTATCAATTAAGAGTAGCTGTGATAATTAGAGAGTAATTGGTGAATCATATGTTTAGGCAATAAGGTGACACCACTGGGTACTTGCCATGTGTTTGCCAACTTGGCCCCTTAGGGGTGGACTGGTTATTTCGGTGTATGGATAAATTGCTAAGTCTACTCCTCGGTGTTTCCTTTTAGTAGTCTCTAGTGAAGTGTGTAGTGTGTGTGTAAAATTTCAGATATTAAAACCTCTTGCTTGCCAAGAGTTAGTGCCGCATGTAGTTTGTTGCCTCTAAGGATACACGAGAGATTATCGAAGATATATTCTAGTATTCGGACGTATTTGGTACCGATCTGTACTGAGGTAAATTTATATACAGGAACGTTTACGAAAATAATCGCTATAATGCCAATCGATAATTACTATATTTGCAGTGGTAATCATTTACTCTATTGTTCGTTAAAATGAATATTTTATTCGTTTGTGTTTCAAAATGAATATATTGTGCCTATTCAACAAAGAATGTTTACCTAAAAAAGTTTTTAATCATTTAGACAAAAGGAAAATTTCGTTAAGATACCTTTAAAGTTCCAATCAACGTACGGTTTACTTTGGTTTACGTTAGGTTCTGAAATGTATGAATAACGTTTTGCTTAATTTGTATTGTAGGTATTTTGTCATCTCTCTCTCTCTCTCTCTCTCTCTCTCGCTTACTATCTCTCACTCGCGTTTTCCTTTGTCCACACTCTCTGACACACGTAACTCACATCCAACCTTCCACATACACACATACATTTGTGCCCAAAATGGTGCATTTTACTGCGTTGCCCAGCCAAGTTTTTGTTCCTTTTTTAACAAGCTCCCTGCTCCTACATGGAAGTCCATCAGCACTATATTTTTTTTACGCCACACAGGTATGCATTGAATACAATCGCTCCATTAGACCCTGTCCTTGAGTTTAAAACGTGATTTCAGGAATGGATTCCCCACCATCTCTCTCTCTCTCTTTCTCTGATGGTCCCACTGTTCTAGACCCTCCTACTGTATTACTACTTTTCACATTCTACTGCCACTTCCCCTGTTTCCCTCCAATCCTCCTCCTTAGGTCGTCTATAAAGCACATGTTACATTCAACGTTTTCGATTTCCGCATCATAGATCGAACCTCCATGGCAGGTTGCGTCATAATCAGATTCCTTGCACGGTGCAGTGAGTCTACTACTATCATCCCAGTAAATGGACTGTGTTTTCTCTCTCTTACTGATACTCGCTCGCTCTCTTCGTAAATTCAATGTAGAGTCACTGCAGCTGCGACGGCTAAATAGGTCAGGGCAGTTAATAGAGAAAGACATTGCCTCTAGTTTCCCTTGAATATTTGAAAGAAAAGGAAAAAACAACTTCAGTAAAGAGAGGATTTATTTACATTTCAACATAGCTCTTTATACCTAAAAGTATAAATATAATGTAGTGTAAATTCCAGTGTAAGCTTCTGTGATAATTGAATATTTTTTTTCGTTAGATATCACGTAGTTATCTTTGTTTCATTTCATTGTTTAACAAAAG